>JAJLXT010000007.1:0-72724 GCA_030571395.1 Nakaseomyces sp. UFMG-CM-Y6046 | reverse complement strand
TATGATATTATATAGATGAAGAAAAAAAAAATGTACACACATGCATTGTGATTACTGCTGCTGGTTGGTGTATACAGATGTTACGTCGTCCAGTTCGTCCAAGGTATTTACAAGTTTGTCGATCTTCTGTTGAGCTTCTTCGTCTGCGATTACCACGAGTGTGTCCTGGTTAGGAACGTATTCTAGGCCCATCTCGTGTATCTTGAACCCGAGTTCCTTGAAGGAGTTGGCCACTTTGTTGTTCATGGGTACTTCAGTGATGACGTCGTAGTGTTGTCCTCCTTCATCCTCTGAGGCTTCAATGGGCTTGATATCCTCAACACCTTCAATATCCAGCACTTCCTCGAGCACTTCATCTTCAGTGGTGAGTGTCTCTGGTGGTTCGACCACCAAGAAACCCTTACGCTCAAAAAAGTACAGTGTAGGGGTCATGGACCCGCCTATCTTATTAAATGCAGACCGCACTAGCGCAATTGTTCTGTTCTTATTATCTGTTAGGCACTCCACAACCATTGCAACACCACCAGGGCCAATGCCTTCATAGACACATAGTTCAGAGGCAGTCTTGCTGCCACCTACACCTAGACCACGGTTCACTGCGTTTTCAACAACTTTCTTCGGGACATTGTTCTTGAACGCCAGCTCCATGGCAGACGCCAGCCTGATATTCATGTTGGGATCCCCGCTCCCGCCACTTTTCACTGCAATGGTGATCTGACTCGCAAATTTGTTGATAAGTTTGTTCTTCTCGGCATCATTTTTCATCTTGTCATGTTTAATAGTAGACCATTTATTGTGACCGGAAAGCAACGGCCGTCCACCACTGAGCCACCTAACACCACCTAACCTAAGTGTTCGACTGAGCATCATTTGATTGTATTAGCTCTCTATTTTTCCCCACAGCTGTGTATTGTATTGTTTTTGAAATATTACTACAAGTTGTAGCAAGAAATAGTGCATACAATACAATTTTTTTTTTTTATCAGAGCGAAAAAGGGAGTTTTTTTTTTTTTTTTTTTTGCAACTTTACTGAAATTTGTTGGTTTTATAAGTACCCAAACCAGCTCAAAGAATCGCAGCAATTTGGTTGGCTATACAGAACGTGTGAATTATACAATTGCAACACAACAATAAATAATAGTAATTTCCTTGTGTGTGGAAAGTTTGAATTGAAACGGGATAGAAAAAAAAAAATGGCTGATAAGCGTACATTACTTGCTGTGATAGCAGATGAAGACACTACAACTGGGTTGTTGCTTGCGGGTGTAGGGCAGATTACACCAGACACACAGGAGAAGAATTTTTTTGTATACCAGGAAGGTAAGACCACAAAGGATGAAATCGCCGAGGTCTTTGATAAGTTTACGGAGGAAAGAGACGATGTTGCCATCTTGTTGATCAACCAGCACATCGCTGAGCTGATAAGGTCTCGTGTGGACTCATATACCAAACCATTCCCTGCCATTCTAGAAATCCCATCTAAAGACCATCCTTATGACCCAGAGAAGGACTCTGTGTTGAAGAGAGTGAGGAAGTTGTTTGGGGAGTGAAAACCACATATAGAAGTAAATTAAAAAAAGACATTTGATGGTCTCTGACTACCACTCTAATAGTTTTGTTTTTTCTTTTGTACATTATACAATACATTATTTCGTTTTATGTAATTAATACTATAAACTTGAGTGAAATTTTACTATGAATTGACTGATTTTATCATTACGGGAAGAGCTGTCTTCCTTCCATAAATTGGACAAACTACTGCATATTGAAGCAATCACAGCTATATATATGCTGCACACCCATGTTGTGGATCCACTAATGTAACACAACTGTATATCACTCACTCAACATGCCCTCGTATATTTTAACCAAACATGTGATTTTGGTTCTCCCAGAAGATGACTACGCTAATATAACATGACATCACAATGACACAGGGAGGGGGGGACTACTGGTTCATTTAGTGAGGCAAGAGACCAAATTAAGATAGGTTTACAGCAATGTCTGTTAATAGAACTAATGACAACTTCACGCTGATCACAGCTGGGAGTGCAGCTGCGTTGTTTGAGACCACTGTGACGTACCCTTTTGAATTTCTGAAGACTGGTCTGCAATTGCAACGTAACCTGCCTGGTGTGCAGTCGTTTGAAGTACTAGGTTACCAAGTGAGAACGTATTTTACAGGCTGCTCTGCGGTAAATTTGGGTGCTATATTGAAGACCTCTGTGCGGTTTCTGGCATTTGACAAGGCATCGGAATGGGTTAGGCCCCCAGATTTGCCTAAGGATGCCAAGCTTACTGGTCCACAATTGCTTTTGGCTGGTACCTTGACTGGTACAATGGAGTCCCTATGTATTATCCCATTTGAGAATGTTAAAGTTGCTATGATACAGAACTCTCTTGTGGCTGATGAAAGGGTTAAGAATGGTGGTATAAGTAGCTTTGATAAGTTGAAAGAAGGTGTGGCCTCGACCAAGACAGCAAAGAAAACATTTCACAAACAACCTGTGGTTAAGTCTCCGTATGAATTCCTGTTTCCGGAGAAATTACCTTCCAATATTTTTAGCACAGTCGGTGAACTATATAAACTTCGCGGTCTAAGGGCATATTTCCAAGGTACAGTGCCAACAATGATGAGACAAGTTGGTAACTCTGTGGTTAGATTTACAACATTTACCACACTTCGACAAATTGCACCTCGCGAGTATCAGAATAACGAATACTTCGCAACACTTTTAGGTCTTGTGTCCTCTGTTGCTGTTGTAGCGGCCACACAACCACTTGACGTTATCAAGACTAGAATGCAGGCTAAAGACTCCCTTGTACTTTACAGAAACAGTATCAATTGTGGCTATAGAATATTTGTAGAAGAAGGTATCTCAGCGTTTTGGAAAGGGTGGTTGCCTAGACTAATGAAAGTGGGATTAGCTGGTGGCGTATCCTTTGGTGTCTACCAATACACAGAGAATCTGATCATGTTGACAAGACAACAAAGACAACTAGAATGAACAATAGTTTTTTTTGTTTGATACTACAATTGTAAATACTAAAAGCAATAACAATAACTTGCATATATATTCATTAAATAGTGTTACAGAAAGAAAAATTCAACATGGAAAGAAGTTCAGGCCGCATTACTAAACAATTGCAACTCTAAAGAGTTGCATTCCTCTAGTGGAAGATACCTACAAGCAATTTCAAACAACATATTATTAGCTTCTTTCTTGTCAAGGTCGGTGTACTTGGTCAATATTTCAATAACTTTGGACCTATCATTCAGTACTAGCTCACCCATGGACCTATTGATATCAATAAATAAGTTATTTAAAAAAGAAGTCAGCATTTTCCACATGTAATCGGGTATTTCAATACCATGTAAGTCAGGTATGTCGACGACAATATCAGGATAGACAGTTTCGTCAACAGGAATGTGTTCGATGTCATCGGGAACATAGTGGAAACTTGAATCTTGCTGAATAGGGTGTTCTCTATTCTGCATTTGATGTGAATCCACACTTTCTTCACGATGTGGTGGAGTAGTGAGTGGTGGTGTATCTTGTGATTGTTGCACATTTTCAGCCAAATCGTCTTGAATCTCCGGCAGATCATCGGGTATTATTTCATCCTGTATAGGCATATCATCTTCATGAAAGTGCAAGTCTTCATGTAAGGCGGATTCTTCACGTAATGGTATGTCTGTATACACCAAAGACTCGTCTGCATCCTGTCGTACCCTGCCATAGACATCTCTCGGATCCTTAATCTGTGAAAACACCGTCTGAGACAGCGAAATGTTGTCGGTATTGCTCTCCTCAGCTACCAATAACTTGTCCTGCAAGTTAGTCCCCCGCTGAGAAGACAATGCAGAGTTCAATTCCTGCAAATACTGTCGAGACTCGTTCGGTGAGTTCTTAATAGTTCCAACAACATCGGCCAGTTTCCGTCTTTTGAGTCCCGGTGTGGTCTCCAGCAGCACTTTCAGCTTCCTGGCCTCGGCCCGCTGTTTGAACGGCGTCTCAATCTCTGAATCCTTACCAGGAGATGACATGGCTTGTACTCCTTTGGAGCTCCTTTTGTTCTTCAAAATGGTTAAAATGTTACTTATACTTGAAGGATGTCCCGATTCGGAAAAATCTTTAAAAATCGGTAATAGAGTACTTTTAAAAAATTGATCAAAAGAAGGAATAGTTTTTGATACTTTCTAAGAATAGGATCCACTACAAAAAACACAGGCTAAAAGAATTATATATATTTGACGGAATGAGCTATAAGGAAGTGGGCGAAGGTGCCATGTCGAAGAGATCGCCGTCGATCCTGGTGACTGACTCCCGGTCGAGCAAGAAACGGAGTAGTGCTCCGTTTGCTGGCCATGCAGCCGGAGTTAGGAACCACTCTGCTACTAATCTAGCCCAGGTTGGCAGTGGTATGGTAAAGAAAGTGAGTGGCAGTGCGGGGAGTGCAGCTACAGCTGGTGGAAGTGCATCGTCGCTGTCTCAGTATGGAACAACTAGCCACAAACATGGAGGCAATGCCCATAACGGTGGTACTGGAAATAATAATAATAGTAATAGCCCTGTGAAGAGTAAAAGGAGATCCTCAAAGTTCAGTGAGATCTCTATAGATAATATACTTTCAGACAGTTCAGATGTGCCGTCAGGTAGACGTGAGGAGCGAGGTTCTACGTCGAGTTTTGATAGGAATGTGTATGACCGCCTGAGGAGAGCACCCATGAGGAAAATGATTAATGCTTTACCTACTAGAACTTCCAAGACTTCTCAGAAGCTTGTTTTGATTCCAGAAGATAGTAATGTGCCTTTAACCAGAGGACCATTGGAACGCAGGGAGCAGCCGTCGATTGTCAAGAAGAGCCCCATGGAACGGATACCTAAAAACATCAGAGACCATAAATTATCCAGGATCACAGCGTATAACCTGGCTGAAGGGTTTAATTTGAAGCTATTGTCCAAATTTTTGAAAGTGACTCATGAGGTGAAACCTAGGTTATACGATGAATGTCTCTATATTGCTTATACGTTGCCGTTATTGCCAGGTAAAGATGGGTTCCGCATAAAATCCAATATATCAAAGAAGGTTGTGGGTGGTAAAACTCTGATAGAAAAACTAATTGATACAAGTGAGCAAAGAGATCACCATTACGAATACTACTCAGGAGTGGAGACCTTAGAAGATGCCAATAACAATTATGAATTGGACAGGGCTGCCAATACTGACACTGAGAACAATGGTAATAGTAATAACATCAATACCAATAACAATAATGGGTCTAACCAGGATGATTTTGATCCCAGTGAACCTCAATTCTTTGCAGAAGAAACTCCTATAGAACAGGAGGAAAGAGAACGTAGTGAACGGTTATCAATCAATGCTGGAGACAGAAGGCATGGTATAGTCACAAAGGAGGAGGATCAACATGCTGAGATTTTTGTATTTCATTATGGTGTGGTTGTCTTCTGGAATTTTACTGAAGAGGAAGAGAAGAATATATTGGGTGATATTGCATTTTCTGATTATAAAAACTTGGTTATCAGACCGTTAGATGAACAAGACATAGAGATAGAACAGTTTCATTTTGAATATGACAAGGATACGGAAAGACCAAGAATTTTCAATGATATTATTACATTACGATCTGGTGATCATATCATAAAATTGACACTTGCCCATGCTATAGCTCAGTCGTCAAAGCTTTCAAGATTTGAGTCGAGAATCTCCCCAATTTTGACAACAGTCACTAGATTACCTAAAAGACTGGCGCTTTATGGTACCCTTGGTCTAAAGAGAGAGCAACTTATTAAGAAATCAGGGAAGTTGTTCAAATTGAGGGTAGATGTCAACTTATCTTCCAGCGTGCTTGATACACCCGAATTCTTTTGGTCCTTTGAACCGTCTTTACATCCATTGTATGTTGCAATGAGAGAATATCTAGAAATCGATCAAAGAGTACAAGTGTTGAATGATAGATGCATGGTATTCTTGGAGTTCTTTGATATTTGTGTCGATTCGATTGCTGAAAGAAATATTGTCAGAGTTACTTGGTGGTTCTTTGTAGCCATAATTGTGTGTGTCGTTTTCTCCCTCATAGAAATATTCATTAGATCATTAATTATTCGTAGACTAAAGCAGTAATATAGTTATTAGCTTTCCATAGTGTTTCCTTTTTTTTTTTTTTCCCTGTTTTTTAGATATCTTAACTTAATTATATATGTTAGTGATAGTCATCAAAATATTATATTAAACTCATCTACGGAAAAGAAAATGAAAACTAAAAATTTTATTTAGTAGAACATTATTTAAGGTTAACGTCAAATTAAATTTATTTCTTAGCACCGTACTTGTTAACAGACTTACCATCTGGGATGGTGAAGAAAGTGTATGGCTTACCGTCCTTAGCAACAGAATCCAATCTGTAGTAACCCTTTCTTTCGAATTGGATAATGTCACCAACCTTCATGTCCTTGACGTTCAAGTCAGCAATGGCATCGGTGTGGAATTCTGTTTGAGGGGTCAAGAAGTCTTCGAAGCTTTCGTCTTCTTCCAACTTGTCCTTGCTGATCAAGTGGTCGAAGTCAATCAAGTCAACCTTGACAACGTCCTCGGTGTCAGCCAACCAAGTCAACTTGTGCTTAGTCTTCTTGAAGTCACCTTCTAGATGCAACTTGGCCTCCATGGAACCATCGGCGTTCTTCTTGGTGATGATGATGTTACCCCAGTCCATTAGAGTAACTTCTTCGTTGTCTTCGATGACATCAGCATCGGCCTTGTCAATGACGACGTTTTGGTAAAAGATAACCTTCTTCTCACCAACATCTGGGTTCTTCTTGTGCTTTGGCTTCATTTCGACCTTTGGAGATTCTGGAGCACCTTCTATGTGGATCTTGACTGGGTCGACGACAGCAGTGTGTCTTGGGGCCACTGGGTCGATGACCTTCTTGTTGATAGCCCAGATAATGTTCCATTCCAAGTTGATAACGTTTCTGGAAGGACCTTGGGAAAGGACGAAGTTTCTTAGACCTTCAACAGTCATACCTCTTCTTCTGACACCTCTGACAGTTGGGAATCTTGGATCGTCCCAGTTGGAGACTAGACCCTTGTCAACCATCCATTGCAACTTTCTCTTAGACAACAAAGTTCTAACGAAGTTAACTCTGGCGAAATCCCAGATGTGGACTTTTCTCAAGTGCAGGTTCTCCAAGAACCAGTCGTATTGAGCGTTACGGTCTCTGTATTCGATGGTACGTAGAGCGTGGGTGACACCCTCGATGGAGTCGACAACTGGAACACAGAAGTCGTAAGTTGGGTACATCTTCCAGGTGGTACCGGTTCTGTGGTGAGGAGTCAAGTTACATCTGTAGATGACAGGGTCTCTCAGAGTCTTGTTCAAGGCTTCGTAGTCGATCTTGGCACGGACACAGTTCTTTAGACCTTCTTCGGTACCGTTCTTCATCTCGTGGGTGAAGATTCTCAAGTTCTCTTCAACGGTACGTTCTCTTCTGGCAGAGGCAATACCATCCATACGTTCCTCTCTCATCTTCTCGGTTGGGGTGTCGTCACAGTAAGCCTTACCGTCCTTGATCAATTGGACACACAGGTCGTACATCTCTTGGAAGTAGTCGGAGGAGTAAGTGATCTTGTCACCTTTAATACCCAAAAGTTCCAGATCCTCCAAGATGGAGTCCTGGAACTCGGTCTTCTCCTTGGATGGGTTAGTGTCATCGAATCTGATGATCAACTTACCCTTGTAAGCCTGGGCAAAGTATTGGTTCAGCAAAGCAGCCTTGGCATGACCAATGTGCAAGTATCCAGATGGCTCTGGTGGGAAACGGGTGACAACCTCGCCCATCTTAGCGTCCTGCAAGTCGATCTCGAAGTTAGCCTTGTGAGACTCCTTCTTCTTACCGGCATTAGCAGCCTTCTTCAATTCTTGCAGGGACTTGGTCAAGAACTCGTGGGATTGACCGAAAGCTGGGATAGTTTCCAAAAGGGTGTACCAACGGGAAACGTTGACGTAAACTTTGTTCTTAATGATAGAACCAACCATACCGTTGGATCTAAGAGCACCCCAACAGGCGACATCAGACACAGTAAACTTCAAACCACCAGTAATGTAGGTTCTCAAGTTCAATTGGGCGTCTAGCTTCTCTAAAGACTGAGACAACTTCTGGAAGTTCTTGATAACCAACTCCTCGTTGGCCAATTTGATCCAAGAGGCCTCAGCAGCGACATCAGAGTTACCAAACTGTTCTGGGAATTGCTTGACAATCTTAGCCAAGACATCAGAGGAATCACCGTCAAGAGAAGCAGCTGGCTCCTTCTTGTCATCGACAAAGACAGTAGCAATAGCATCAGGTTTAGAAGCGTTCACCAAACGAGCAGCAACCAATTCGGCATAGGCAACAGCAGTAGCCTTACCATTGATAGATAGAGTAACAGCCATCGTTTGTTGTTGTTATTTGATTGGGCTGTGTTTATGCCTAAATTTGCAAAATCAAATTGAGTTTTGGCTTCAAATCCTTTAAAATTGAAAAAAAAATTTTTCTTTAACAAGCGTAGACTGAAAAAAAAATTTTTGCAAAAAAAAAATTGAAAGATTGAAAAATCATCGATGAGCTTCACAATGAATATAACGAATTCATTTTAAAATTTTATTGGGATAAACCCCTTACACCAAGTGAGAAAAGACAATCAGTTGAATGGGTATTACTGCTAATTTGTTTGTTAACCAGAAGGGGAGCACTACGGCGTTGAAACAGCCGAAGGAGGTGGGTTATTACTCGAGGACTCAGCAGGAGGAGTATTTGATCAACGATGACGTGAACCTGCGGTACTATTATCTGCCAGACAGCGATCTGGAGAAAGGTGTTGACCTGTCGGCTGGTGTGAACAAGTTCCGGGATGTGGCGCAGGGGTTTAAGGACCGGTGCAGCCTGCGTGGGCTGCTGGAGACGGTGATGGACATGGAGAAGAAGAGGAACAAGAAGACCACGGCCGATATGATAACGTTTAGGGGCATTATGTCCAAATTGATAAGGAGCTCTATGGAGCCACCGAGTTTCAACAATGTGAACCTCAGGATTGTTTCGTTTGATG
Organism: Nakaseomyces sp. UFMG-CM-Y6046; assembly: GCA_030571395.1. NCBI lineage: Eukaryota > Fungi > Ascomycota > Saccharomycetes > Saccharomycetales > Saccharomycetaceae > Nakaseomyces > Nakaseomyces sp. UFMG-CM-Y6046. The sequence goes on along the minus strand of JAJLXT010000007.1, from coordinate 63,616 downwards.
GGCAGCTATTCATCAAGGACGTATCCGACACAGCCAAACCTGAGAACAACAACAACAGCAATAATAATAATAATAATAACAAACAGATGGGGAACACTAATAGACAGCAGCTGGATACCTATTCTGGATACAAATTTGAGGGTGTGGCAACGCTTGCACAACCGTTGCCGTTTGTGGAGCGCAGTATAGTGGATAAGAGGCCGAAGAAGATTCTAAATAACGGTGACGAGTATATTACGGTGGTCAGGACCGGGGTAGGCAACTGTAGGATGGTTGTCGGTGCTGAGGTAGACTGCATCTTCGACTTTAAGGAGGACGGGAGGGACAACCTCAAGCATTACACGGAGCTGAAGTGCAGCAAGCAGATATCCACCACGGCGGACGTGAGTCGGTTCGAGAAGAAGCTGTTCCGGGCCTGGTTGCAGTGTTTCCTTGTTGGTATACCTCGTATCATCTACGGGTTCAGAGATGACCGTTACATGTTGAAGACAGTTGAGGAATTCTCTACAGAGGAGGTACCTGTGATCCTCAAGGCCAACAACCCACAGATGGGCCAGGCCTGCCTGGACTCTATCAAGTGGTATGGTCTATTTACAGAATGGTTGCTGAAGATTATCCCCCGCGATGAGGAGAATGTGGACAACATCAGGGCGTTCAGCCTCGTGTTTGAGAACAACCACCTGAGACTGGCAGAAATCGAGGAAACGCACGCAGAGTATGATTCACTTGTGAATGGAGATGCAATCTTGACTCAAGAGTTCAAAGAATGGAGAAAATCGTTGCACAACGCTGAGCAAGTATAGACAAGAAAAAAAGTACTGGAAGTCGATAGGGACCCCCCATGAAAGGGGACCTCACAATTTGATCACCTCATACAAAAATGTAATTTACCCTTTATGGTAAATTACATGGTTTTAAAATTGTAACAATACGAAGTTAAAATTTTTGTTAAAATTGCAAAAAGAGGTTTTTGATTAGCAATTGATGCAAGAAATCCTTTGAATTTGAGGAATCACTAATACAATTAAAATAAAATAAAATATGGGGAAAGTAGAATGAAACTTGAAAGAAACTTCTGGAAACGAAGAAAAAATTCAGGTATATAAACAAGTCTTAAATTCAGTTTTGATTCTATCTTATAATACCATCATTATATATATTTTCGTTGTACTAATAATAACACCACAACAACAGAACAAAAATACTATATATTACAATAATGGAACCTGCTCAAGCTACTCAAAAGGACAAATCACAAGAAAAGAAGGACAACTACGTCTGGAGAGGAAGATTCTGGTACCCAGAATGCGTTGTTGTTTAAGCCAAAAAAAAATTCTTTCTTTCTTTCTTTCTTTCTATAGATAAGGGTGCGCACCTTCCTAAATCTATCTATATATTTTTATGTTTCTCTCTCTCTCTCTCTCTCTCTAAGTAACTATTCTTAAATAGCTTATAATAAGAATATTCTGACCTTTTTTTGACAAACCAGCCAATAAATAAATAAATAAAAATAAAAATAAAAATAAAAATAAAATGCTGGAAAGACCACAAATCCTTTAAATCAAAAAAAAATAAAAAATAAAAAAAAAATAAAAATTGAAAAATTTAGACACCTAAAACATATTACAAAAACAAACAAAAGAGAAACAAATTAAGACAGAAGTTACAATAACAACAACAGCTGCAACGACAAATTCCTTGAGATAATAAAAAAAAATAAGATAAAGTGATGCTGGACTCTAATGGCAGCCGCACCTCGATGGAGGAGAAACCTAATTTGTTGGGATCATCGAAGTTTAGTATCGATCGTATATACCAGTTGCAGGATGTGATACGTGTTGCTGTTGAGCAGATGAGCTATGATACGGCGGAGTTTTATGGGGAGTTGTTGCATGCGGAGTGTTCCTTGCTGGATAGAAGACATTACTACCTCCCGTTCTTTGAGTACTACTACCTTTTGGCTCTTTTTATGAATGGCAAGTACCTGATTACTTTGAAAGCTGCAGAAGATTATATTGACAACAATCTAGGGGCTTGTTTTCTGTATGCCAAGTGTGCTCTGCAGTTGTCAAAACACATGGATGCAGCTGTGACCTCTCTTCTTCGTTTTGTAAACGATGATTGTGATATTAATGATGACAAAGCTAATCTAGAAGGAGTACATCTGAGTCTTCCAACAAACGTGGATGCCAGGTTCAAGCCTGAGCTAGTATGTATACCTCATCGTCCCACAAGCGGAACAGTGCACTGCCTGCTGGGAAATTTGTATTATAAGTTGGGAAAACCGGATCAAAGTGCCATCCACCACTCCAAGGCTCTGATGTTTAATCCATATTTGTGGGAGTCGATGACGGCATTAAATAAAATGGGGGCGACCATCGACCTGAAGAAACATAATATTTTGCTGGTCAAGAAATCTAAAGTACTCGAAAACGACTTAAACAGGAACCAGGGCTCGGCAGGATCGAGTCAGGGCCCTAATCTGAATCTACAAAATACAGATAGCAAAAAAAATAAAATGAAATCAACGATATTGACTGGTAGTGCAAGAGTGAAGAAAAGTAGACCTTATTCTTCTAGCTCATCCTTAGTATTTACACCTTTCAAAGGAACCAATTCACCACCTGCTGTGAAAGCCACGAATACTACATCGTCTGCGTTTGCTTCTACAACCTCTCCCGAGACTTTTCAAACTACTTTACAAGGTAGAAAGTCAATGCAGATGTATAATTCTATCTTTAACCATCAGAAAAACTCACACCCAATGGCAAAGAACAATAACACTAATTCCGGTGCTCTATTTTCGAATACAGCTAATGTCAACTCACCTCCAGGAAAGCAAGCCACTATAACTTCGCTGGCGAAGAATAGTAATAGAGGTAAACTTTTTTCTACACCACCATCGAAACTCTTTTCCACAGTGGATCATGAAATATCAGTACGGAGAAAGACTCCTCAAATTAACAATAATAACGGTGGTCATAGCAATGGAAATAATAATATGTCAGTTGATACTAATGAGCAGATGTACACTAATGAAGATGATGCTTTAGAAGAAATGGATATTATTCAGAAGTTAGAATCTGTCGATCCAAAGGCCTTTAATTTATCAGACTTAAATTATTTGTTTGCTCTAATTGCAAAATGTTGCGCAAATTATGACTCTTACAAGGCGATAAGACTATTTCACTCATACGTTCCAGACCACATTGTGAAATCTATGCCTTGGTGTCTTGCACAATTAGGTAAACTACACTACGAGATTGTCAACTATGAAATGGCCACTGATTACTTTATGAGACTGAGTGATAAGCAGCAATTCAGGATAGCTGACACAGAAATCTTTTCGACATTACTCTGGCATTTACAGGATTATAAAAAATTAGCCAGTCTCGCAGACTACCTGATGTCCTACTATCCAAATAAGCCGGAGACGTGGTGCTGTGTTGGTAATTATTTATCGTTGAAGAAGGACCATGAAGAAGCTATCGAAGCCTTTGAAAAGGCAACTAAACTTGACCCAAACTTTGCCTACGCATTTACTTTACAAGGACATGAATACTCCTCTAACGATTCTTTTGATGCAGCAAAGAAGTGCTTCAGAAAAGCATTGGCATGTGACCCAAGACATTATAATGCCTACTATGGTATGGGCATTTACTCGATGAAGCTGGGACGCTGTGACGAAGCCTTATTGTATTTTGAGAAAGCGAGACAGATATACCCGATCAACGCTGTGCTGATCTGTTGCTGTGGTGTAGCACTTGAGAAATTAGACTACCAGGATAAAGCCCTGGAATACTACGAACTGGCTTGCTCATTACAACCGAATTCCAACTTGGCAAGGTTTAAGAGAGCAAACCTATTATATTCAATGGGACGTTACAACTTAGCATTACAGAATTTTGAGGAACTGGTCAAACTGACACCAGAGGAACCCACTGTGCATTTCGTCCTGGGACAACTGTACCAGATAATGGGAAGGAAGAACGAAGCAATTCGCGAATTCACCGTGGCAATGAACCTGGACCCGAAGGGAAACCAGCTCATATTGGATGCACTGGAGAAGTGTCACAGACAAGAATAGTCTTATAAATAGGATAAGTTTAATTATGAAAGTATATTTACCTTTTCCTGTTATAAAATAAAGAAAACATGCATTTATTAATTATTAATAGAAGAAGAAGTATATATATAATGTTGTATTCACCAAGATGAAAACGATGAGGGAACTGAAGTCAATATTAAAGTTTTGATTATAGTTGGTCTCAAATGGATGCAAAATTTTGTCCCACTAGAAGTATTCGCTTGACGTTGGCATATTACTGGAAGAATAGTCGGTGGAACCTGATTGCTCTTGTTTCAACTGTTCCTCCCAATATAATTGGTCTTCATCAGCTTCATCAAAACCCTTTCTATTGTCTCGCTCTTCGGTGGCTTTTCTGGCTTCAATTAGCATTTCCTTAGCCTTTTTCAATGAGACTGTAGAGGTGGCATATGAACTAATAACTGGAACAGTAGTATCAAAGTCAATTGTCGCTTTTATTAGAGCCGCTAGCCATGCCCTCATTTCATCTCTTGTACTAACAGCTAGATAATGTATCTTTGGCTGCGTAAATGTTAACCCTTTCTTGGAACCCGGTTGAGGGGGTAATAATTTCATGCAGAAACGACCTTTACCAACCGAAGCAGCATAAAGGGCAACTAACTTATCGTCATCATTGGCGACAACGACTCTGTGAGCAGTAATATCAATCAAACCACGTTCACGAGTATCATTTAAACTTGCATAATAAGACAATCTCGTCCCATGAAGAACAAAAAATCTTTCCTTCCAAGTACCCATGGTTCCACTACCCTTTTTACTCATCCACCCAGAGCAGTCAGCAGTCTTAATGGCTTCCTGTACAGTCACTGATCTCAACCCTTCTTGGAATGCTGATGTTTGTTGTTTCCTAGTTGCGGGTTTCACAGGTTTACTCAATTTTGCAGCCTTTTCCTTAATCACATCTTCACTAACCGATCTTTTCTTTTCTTCTTCATCCTCCATTATATCCTTAATTCTATCTTGATTTGTTTTGGTTTCTTTTTTGGGTTCAACTTCACTAGCTGACCTCAATTTTGGAGTTATAGATAATTTCAGTGGTGATTTAGATCTTTGTGGGGACTTTACAGCTGATCCCTTTTCAGAATAATTTTGTGAAGTCGGTGTACCATCAGCTAACACAGCATCCGTAAATTGCTGCTTAAACGGACTGGATACAAAAGAGCTTTTCCTGCTATGTGACGCAGATTTGATATTTGGAGATAAATTTTGTAACAAATTTTCACCTTTTCCACCAAAGAATGATAGTCTTGACGAACTTCTTCTCCGTCTATGGCCATCTGTGGAAGGTTGTCTTGCATGTACAATATTTTGTGAGGATTTTCTTGAATGATTTTGAAACGTTGATGAGCTGCTTGACCTCCGATGATGTTGGTATGTGGCAGCACTGCTCGTTCTTCTATGTCCGTTTTCTATAGAAGTCATATCACCAGTATCATCTTTCCCTGGAGACATCATAGATATTCTGTTAAACAATTCAACGAAAGAACCTCCAGATTCAGTTTTCTTATGTGTTTTATACACAACTGAGTTTCTTTTCAAACCACCAGTGTTTTGTTGCTTACTTCCTTGGTCTGGAAATGCAAATGTCGGGTTTGCTTCCGATGAAACATCAGATGATGAATTCATTATTGAATCTGCAGTTGAAGACATCGGTACAGAGTGTATTCCATTGTTTGACTTTACATCGATGTTGTTTGGTAGTCTCTCACTTAGTCCACCTGGGAATTTATATCTTGTGGGAGTAGCCATTAAATCTGAAGAGCTTGTTAAAATGGAATTACTAGAGTTTATACGAGATGCACTCGAGGCAATAGAACCTGCCCTGCTATCAAATTTGGGTGGGTTGACTAGATAAGGACTATTGCCTTTATTGAAATTCGCCCTCGGCTTTGCCATAGGTGATTGTGGTGGTTGTACTGGACTTGGATAAGATGGTGGTTTGGGCGCACGACCTGGAGATTCAAATATAGTTTTATCTTTAAGAATTTCTGCAGGAACTTCAAAATCTGGAGAAACAATATTGACGCCACTTGCACTTCGATAGCTCTCACTAGAGCTGGAATTTTGCTGGAGGGGATTTGAATGATTTCTTCCAGTCAACTGTCCGTTCGTCATGTTTGTTGGTGGAGGTAAGTCGTCTAACGACCTATATGGTCTTTCATTAATATTAGATAGTGATGGTGGAGAAATCAGAACACTGTCTCTATTTCCTGAAGTAATTGTGCTTGTTTTTCCCTCACTCCATGCATTACTATTTAGTCTTGGTGTTGTGCCTGTGGAACTGTTATATACAATGGATCTCAAACGACTTATTTCCTTATCAATCTCAAATCTAATTCCAAATGAATTTATATCTATTTCTTTCAAGTGCTCTATCGACATCTCTATCAAAATTATACCTGTTATACCATGTGCGTGAAATTTCGAGGCCAAATTTTCATCATACCCTCTAGATAAGAAGTAATTTGTAACTTGTTGTGCAGACCATGACATAACATCTTCCCTAGTGGGTATCAGTCTCTGGGCATGGTTCTGGCTGCCAGGATGTTTAGAAGTAGGATGGCTAATGCTATTACTAGTACTAGTGCTTTCTATTGATAAACTTAAAGAATCCTTTCTTAATTCTTCTAAGGCCTGGTCAATCTCGTTTAATGTAGAATGAACAGTGCTGGCAGTACGGCTGCTGTCCACTGACGGAAACGAATTTTGTTGTTCCAGTTTTGGAGTTGGACTACGCTTATCAGACTTTGCCATGGGTACTTTTGTCTCACCACTCACTTTTTTTGTAAATACTGCTGGGTACAGCCCAGATTTATCAGTCCTTAAATTCTTCCCATAATACCACCCATCATTATATTCACCGTCATCCGTTAAAACTTCTATTTTGTCACCAGGTTTTAAGTCTATCTCATCCTCCATACGCCTCCTGTACTCATTTACACACACGTAAAGAGGAAACCCCATTTATCCTAAAAAAAAAAAAAAAAATAAGGGAAATATTTGTCAGGTTTCTTCTCTTTTCCTTTTTTCTATTCTGATTTTGATATAAAGTTTATCTTTATTTTATAACAATAAAAATAGTTATTATCATTCTAACCTTTAAAGTAATGAAAGCTCATACCCCCCATCATATTAAACTATTATTTTTAGGTTGTTTTTTTTTTTCTCTTTGCCTTCAAGACACACATAAAACGCCAACGGGAAAAAACAAAATGTCGAAGGTAAAAAAAAAAAAGAAGATGATGAACAAAAATAAACCGAGCAAAAAGAAACGAACGAGAAAAAAGAAAAGGTGTCCTTTAGACCACGTTTTCAAAACCGTACAAGTGAACTATATGTAAAGTATTATTTTTTGTAGATCCATGGTTTTCAGTTTTGCTTTGTTGGAATTCTTGCATTAGTACCAGAAAAAAAAAATAAAAAAAAAAATAAGCAAATAAAATAATTATGGAAAGACAAAAATTGTTTGGCAATAACAAAACCAGTAGAAATCGAATAATACGCGAAGAAAGAATGAAGAAGTGATTTAGAAACAATTCATGGTAAAAAGAAAATAACGGAAACTTACTTGGAAATTCCATCCCTATTTATACTTTTTTTTTTCAATCCCTTTCCCCTTCAATTTCCTTTTTCTTACCCCAATTTCATATAGTTTTTTGTTCTTTTTAGTTAACTTAGCCGCCCACTCAAACAACAGAACAGCCCCTACAAATATATATATATATTTTTTCACCCCCCCCCCCTTCTCCTTCTTCTCCAAAAATATTTGTTTTCCTTTTCTCTACGAGATCTCTACGGAAAGTTGTATCATATGCAAAAAAAAAAAACTGTACCAAAAAAATACCGCATTCTTTCCCGCTTTTCTTTTCTTTCTCTTTTTTTCTTCTAGCCGCCCACCCCTAATTTATTCTCTGAAAATTTAATGGCGGCTAAAATTTATGAAAAGATGGCCTACCAAAAATAGAAGTACCGTTGATTACGATATATTGTATGTATGTACGTATAATATTATGTACCAAAATACGTAAACCATTTTCCGATGCAGGGTTCGTACATATGTATATAAATATAGGGGTAATCAATCGCTGCAAAAGTAATTAAAGAAAGAAAAAAAAATAAACAGTACTCACCCCCCTCTTTCTGACCACGACCACCCCCCTTCCTCGGAGATATATTTTTTGTCTCAGAAAGTGCTGTGGAGATTAGATAATTTTAATGCATAACAAGGTGTGTTCTTGTATGTTTTTTTATTTTTATTTTTTTTCGATGCATGAAGGGAAGATTTTCAATCGGAAATACTTTCTTTTTATATATAAGTCTTCTCTCTCTGTTCCAACAAGAGATTTCATTTTAAGCTTTTTTAAACTTTAATTTTTATTTCTTCATTCTGTTCATTGTTATTTTTTTTTTTAAAAGGAGACCAATTATTGCTAAAACAATGAATATTGGCAGGTCCGGGAAGTATAAGAAGCCCAAGTTCCTGTTGGATTTTCAAGTCAAGGAGCTTGTAAACGTTCCACAATCGAGTGGGTACTGTTTCATTAGATGGAATTTGAAGGATGGTACTGGAACTACAGAGAATACTGTTGTAGGACCTGATGGTCAAGCCAAGAGTGTTTCTACTGCTCATAAGGGTACTACTAATAAGGTTGCTATCAAGAGACACAGGGCTCAATGGAACTATAAGTTGGATAAGCCGCTTCACGTCAAGCTTATGATAGATAAACACAGGAAGTTTATACCAAAGGTCTTGTTTCTTGAAGTATACTTTGAGTTCCCAGATGGTAAAGGTAATGGTGTTGCTAATGGTCATAGTGCTAAGGCTAATGGTCATAGTAACCATAGCCCAAGCAGCAGCAGCAACAACAACAACAGCCATGGCAGCAGTAATAGTAGAACTGGCGACAACACTAATAAGAATGGATCTTCTGGTGATGCTAGTAGTACCACAGGTATACACAATTCCATGAAGGAGGCATTGGATAACACTTTTGACATGAGACGGTTTAGTATTGACTCTAGTGTACATGGTTTGAAACTGCATCCTAGTTTAACCTCGATGACTAACAATATCAATTTTAACTCTACTTACTCACAGAAGGCTTCAGGTAAGGTTCTGTTGGGTACTGTGAAGATCAACATCGCTGAATATGTTAGAGAAGATGAAGTACCCATCACAAACAGGTTTTTGTTGAGTGACTCAAAGGTCAACTCCATCCTTAATGTTACATTGAAGATGAGATTAACCCGTGGTAGCTACCAAGACTTCAATATCCCAGAAGGTTTCAGCACAGGGCAATTATCTTCGAATTTTAGAGGTGAATTGAGTGGTATACTCGACGGTAATGACCTATCTCCGTCAGGCTCACCTAACCCAAGTGGGATGTTCTCCAATGGTGGTAATGGTTCAAGTTTCATGTCTTCTGGCGGTAAATCCAGAATTACAAATACCATTTCTGCTTCGATGAGTCCACTTGTTGATACACTATATCAAAAGACCTTCCAGCTACCGTGGGACCCAAGACCAGGTGAGTACTCTCCAAGGGAATGTGTTGATGACATCTTGCATGGAGGCTCCGGCTGGGCAAGAAATGAAAAGGGTGTCAATCTTATTGACATTGAGGCTCTGAAGATTGAAGAGTTGGAAGAAGAGTACTACTCGAACAAGAACGTTCAAAGGAAAGATGCGGTCTCAAAGTCACCTTATCACGTCAAAGATGGCAACAGTAGCGGAAAATCGATCAAAAACACTATGCAAGAGTTCAATGACATGGACAAACGTGAGTTCATGGAGAAGAAGAGGGAATGGAACCACTTGTCCCCTTCGCAAAGGGAAAAGCTGCGTAATGAGCAGGATGGCTCTTCCAAAGGCGAATCTCCAGAAGCTTTTATAATCGATGGTATGAAGGAATCCAAGAGCTGGTCTGTCAAGCAGCCCGTCTTTTGAAAATAATACCAAAAATAATAATATGAATAATAATAATAATAATAATAATAATAATAATGTACTAGGATACCAGTTATATAATTAATTTTAAAATTTACTTTTGTTTTGTTTTGTTTTGTTACTTATTTCCGTTATTATACTCGTTCATCTTGAACTTAGATTATATATGATTAACTTTCCTTCCTAATGTAATGATTTTACCATTTTTTTTTTTTTAATTGGTGTTTTGCGATGCCCTCTATTTTTCACAAAATAGAAAATATAAAAAAAATTAGTTAACTTCTTGTCGTAGTGACCAGATATAATTCCTGGAACCAGGAAGCTACTAGAAAATCCGTTATATTGAAAAGCCACTCATATTTAGGTTTTCTTCCTTTTTTTGTTGGTCAGAGGATATGTTTTGCTAAATGGATGGAAAGAATACATCGTTGATTTTGGATCAAATCTCATCTAGTAAACTAAAAGATAGAAATGCAGGTTTACAAGAACTTCAAGGTATTTTAAAGGATAATCCCGACCTTATTTCTAAGGACTCTATCAAACAACTTCTGAGTGTATTGGTTCGGGTGTTGGATGTAGAATTGGACTCATATTGCTCCGCACTGGAGGATAATCTCGCTGGTGATGCCACCAAGAAACTGGAGCTAATTGGAAATCGACTATCAGCCATAAGTTATACAATACGTTTGCTAGTAAGTTATAAGATATCTCAATGTAAATTTTCCCAATTAAGATTTATGTTGGGAGCTTTACAGAATGCTTTGTTTTACGATAAGCAAATCATAGAGCCAATTGTCATTGATGTGATGCACACTTTATTAACAATTACTAAGTCTGGTGTGTTTTTATTGAGACTGTCACCATCTTTATGGTTTGATGTAATGAAATTGGATATTCGAATAATATCAAACCTGATAAAGGTTAAAGTTAATAGTCGTGCCATGATTGATTCCTTAGATATGCTATATATCTTATTGAATCATGAAACTTACAATCTCAAAATGTTAGCCCGTGACATAAGAAATCTTATAATTTGTTGTCTTAGACTGCAGCAAAACGAAACACCTATTACATTAATCCTAATTTCCATTGCAACAATCTTTGTCACCAAAACTAATTGCGATGATATATTTGGATGTAAATTAATAATAAAAGAGACGTGGGAATTATATCTAAGAATTGGAGGTTCCAATAATGAAGGGATACGAAAGGAATTTTACTGTTTGGATATGTTTGGAGGGCAATTGTTCAGTTCTTTTGTGCCCTATATGCCTGGGCAAGAAAAAATGAGGAAAGAGTTAGAAGACACGGAAATGATGAAGACATTATTACAATCATATATTACAAAGAAATTTGAGGAGCTGGATCTTAATTCGGTTGATTTACACTTGATAACATTTAGGAATGATTTTAAAGAGAGCTGTTTTCTAAATATTAATATATTCCACATTTTGGATGAAAGTATGCCTTGGCTAAGTGTTTATTCGTTTTATCACTTATGTGAGGCATATTTTTATATATGTGATTCTGGAAAGGATAAGGATGAGCTTGGTTTGTTTAAACGAACTAGGTATGAAAATGAGTTCGTTTCACAGCTTGTCCATTCACCATCATTGTCCACCTTTATTCATACTCTTCTGAACGGACCTGAAAATATCAAAACATTTTTATTAGGATATCAATTATTTTTTTTTCATTATAATTTATATGATTCTACAGTTGATTTGGACGGTATTGAGCTTCTGATGAATGATATTGGCCAAGAAGGAGTAACTAATTGGGGTATCATTTGTATTATTGGAATTATTAATCATAGAATTCCAAATTTTGATAAGGTATACAATAAATTAATTCAATTTCTTGTACCACTAATCAAAAGCAAAAAATCATCTCGATTTGCCTGTTATGCACTTTCATTGCTGTTTCAGTCTCCTAATATGATAATGAAAGACGGTGACTTTGGAACCTCAATAAATAATTTGTTGATATTCCCCAACATATATGGTCCAACAACATTATCTCTTGAGAGTATTAAATTTTGGGATACACTTTATGATAAAATCAAAGATATGGTAACATTTAGAGAACAGAATGTTTCTAACTCTGTTATTGACTGGCTCTGTAATAGATGGGACAGATGGGAAGGTAATGATTCCGATATTGTTCTTGCAACGTGTGTTGAGATTTGTCGTTTACTAGGAATCAATTATTCTTTTAATTTTTTTTCTCCACATACCACTGGGATGCAAGGCACTTTTTTTCCTACTTCTTGGAAAAGCAAAGAAACGAATTTCGATACATGGAAGGCTTCTATCCCCGGAAGAGATTTCTTACTGAATAAAAAATATAAGAAATTGGGAACTTTCATAACAAATAATGCAGATATAGATTTCCCAGAGTTTCACTCCACTGATAGTGAAAGTGTTGTCGAAGCAATGGAGAGATTAAAGGCGGTTAGTAGAACTGATGAGCAGTTAATTTCATTACTGCTTGTACTGTTATATATTAGTGGTAGAATTGAACAGCATCAAGGTGATTTAGATCTTCCAGAAATGAAATCAATAATAAATGATATTCTACTCGAAACAGGGTTGTTAGCTAAAGTTAAATGGAATAAATATAAAACCTTATTGACCCTCGTCTCTAAGTCTGGTCGTTTACAGAATTGTAAATTATGGAGTCATTCATTACTCGCAAATCATTTCGAAGATATTGTACAATCATTTAATGATGAGTATGCTACTAATTTCACGAATGGGAATGGTAGGAAGGAAGCAGATTTAAATATGTTAAATTTATCTTCGAATGATCACCGAAATCAGGAGAGCTTTTGTGCCGATTTAGGACTTTTAGTTACAGTCGCAATTGAGTTGGAACTCAACCATATAGAGTCACTTTCAGTCCTTCTTCATAATGTATTGGTCAAACTAGCTAAGGAGGAGGTTTTAGACGTGATAGAAATAATTTTGATAAGCTTAGAAACTGGTGACGGTACAATTTCATATCAAAGCTATGATATATTGAGTCAACTTTTTGCTGATGTGTTGCTATCTTCATCATATCAGTATTCGGATATAGCTATGGTGTATCTGTCCCGTTTTCTACTAGCTTCAAGAGATGTGTGGACACAATCAAAGTATGAAGCCTTAAATTCTGATTGTAATGATATTTTATCTTGGATCATTCAAAATCTCAAGGATGGGAATTTTGGCTCTCTGAAGGGTTTACTGTTTTGCTCACACCTACTTATCGGTTTATTAGATAAATTCAAAACACATGGAACTATGATAAGATTCAACAAACAGCAAATATATTCTGTATTATTATCCTGTTTGAAGAACCTGCCAGTAACTAAGATTTATAATCTATTACCTGAGCTAAGCCAATATATGCAAGGGAAGAGTTATAAGAACCAAGCTACAGTTATTTCTGATTTGAAAGATCTATTTGATCCTGTTCCTCAGAGTGTAGAGAATTCAGCCTTCTACTGTTTATCAATTACAACATTGGCGAGTAGAAGCTCGGTTAATTTGATATATTTGGTTTCAGATCTAACACTTTACTTTGAGCAAGAGCATGTCTTTGAATATGTGAAGAGAGGTATTGAAAAGCTTGTAGAGGACAGTTTTGATGGACAGATGGCAACTTTGTTCAACATTTGCAAATATAGTATTCTCATTCAATTTGTATCGAATTGTTATGATACATCATCGATTAAAAGCTATTTTAAAAGGATAATTTCCGGAATCTTTTGTATGGAGTCAGAGACTAATTTCTTGAAAACATATATGTTAGATATATCAGCAATTCATTTTTCCACTGGTGGTGATTCCGGCTTATCAGAAAAACTGAAAAGCATTTCATTAAAAGACAAAAAGGTACTTCTTCTAGAATCGATTCCTATACTTATCCCGATATCCTTTTATTCCCATGGGTTAAAAGAAGGGATTTTTAGGTTCTTGGAAGAAAATATTTCAGGAAATTTAGAAGATGAAATAGATAGGCAGCATCTGATTATTTTCAGATCGATGATAAGTTTTATTGACTTGGGTACGTTTTCTACATTAGCAGATGCACTGCTAAGGTCTGATCTGGGAGGAGACATCCTAAAATCGTTTATTAAAAGCGACCTTTGCTTACCAAATTACAAGTATCCAGTTAGCATAGACCCAGAAACTGGAGTTTTAATAATTCAAAAGTATATTCCAAAGAGGGAGTCGGTGATTGGTGATATGAAAATTCATATTTTGTGGGTTTTATCTGATCTCCAGAATGCTGATTCGTTTTTGCAAAGAATTAAGCTATTGAGAGAGATTCAATTTATTCTTATTTATTTCTCGTATGAAATCTGCGAAAGCCATTTTCTTTGCGATATTTTGAATTGGTTTTCACATTTTCTAACGTATCCTGATATTGCGGAATACGTTTTTGACCTTCTTAAAAGAATATTTGTATTGTTGAAGCCTGAAATATTACTAAGCAAAGAGGTTCTAACCACGTTCTTTTTGAATACGTGCCATTACACTGAAAAAAACGGTATTGATAAAACTAACTTTTCAGATATCGAAAATATTATTAATGGAAAATTAATGCTATCTTCAATATGCTCGTTTTGTTGTGACGCACTAGTATCAAAAACCGTTTCTAGAGAGGTTTATGGGTTGGTGTCTTCTATTACAGAGGGACCATACTTCCAGTCAGAATTGGAAATTTTTGGACTGCTAGTAATGAATGCGCCACCCTTCGATTCAAACGTTGATGAAATCATTATCAACAAAACTGTAGCTTCCTTCTTCTATTCCTGTAAGGACCTCTCTAGCTTCAATTCTTCAAACTTTTCTCTTTGGTTTGCAAATTTTGTATCTGTGCAACCAGCAATATTTTACAATATTGAAACTGAGAAAAATGATATAGCGGTTACACATGATGATGGTGATGATGTTGAGCTTGTATTTGAAATGTCAGAGAACAATTATAAGAAATTATTTGAATCATCGTTCTCATTTTTTAGCAAGGAATTATTGGGAACTAATTTTTGTTTCATGTTGCTATCTCAAATTTCATATATTCTTCTCATTGAGTCTAAGGATTTTGAGCAACTTTCTGCAGTCTGTGACAAAACTATATATCCCCTAAACGGATTAATACCTAAGTTCGATGAAAGTCTATTAAGTTTTTTGAGTCCTGATGATCAATTCCAAAATACAGCACTAAATCTTCAAGACATTATATTTTCAGAAACGAATGGCTATGACATTTGGCTTGTTCAACTAAATCATCATCTATTGGCCCATATATCTCTCAGTTTTCCTTATGTCCTTCTCTTATCTTCGCTATGCACCGTTTCTATTGAATTTTCAGAATATATTTCGAAATTGTTGTTTCTCTCAGCCCTCCAGGTTGATTCGAGAAGGATGATTCCAACTTGGTCGGATATTATGAATAATATTAAGCATCTCGAACAAACAGTCGATAACACAAAAAAAATGGCTCACATTCTTAATTTATTAAAGGTGATAAGGGTTGGTGATCGTCAGAAACTTAAAATTTACCGGAAGCTTTATAGTAAGTTAATTCTGAACAATATGGTTGATACAGCACTCTTTGTTGGCGATTCTAAATTTGCACTATTATTATTTGAGGAAGTTTCAATGGCTTCTAAATTTAACTACGACAGCTCAAAATTGCAAAGAGTTTATGAGAGCATCGGTGATATCAACTTCTTAGCAGGTTTGCCTACTCCAAAAAATTTGGGAGGAGTGATTTCGTTCTTAAATAATACTGAACCAGCTTCTGAGAAAACCCTGAAACTTAATAGTGCAATGTTTGATGCAATGTATTTGAAAGGTAATGAATCTGGACTCTCAAAATTAATCAATTCTTTATCAAATAGAGGATTTTATGGTATTGCAGATGTACTTTGTTCTGATCTTATATATGACTCAAAAGACGCTGCCTATGAATGGAGTCTTCAGCTAGGTCTTTGGAAACTACCAAAATCAGAGAATCCAAATACGAAGGAAAAGGTTTTTTATAACTTGTTAAGGGACTTCAGTTCTAGAAAATCGAATTTACTTGTTTCTATCGAAAAATCTTTGATGGATTCCATAAGATGTAAGCAATACTTTGGGCAAGAAATACAGTGGTATGAAACTGTTCGTGAGCATATAATTTTAAGAAACACTTATTCAAATATTTGGGAAGAGAAAGGTAATATGAATATTCCTAAGGATCTCATTCACGAAGACGAAGAAATCCTGAAATATACTGATTTCTCGAACTACAGAAAAAATTTGCAATGTAGATATCATTTTGCAAATGTCTACTCTAAACATCTATCTGAGTACTCTGATACACCTCAGATTAAAATTTTGCCAATATTTGAGCTACTAAGACAATCAAGGTTTACAATAGAACACGATTTTGTTCAAGATTCACTTTCGAATATTATGCAGCTTGAGAAGATGATACCTGAGCTTGAGAATACAAGTGGACATCAGCAACAAGAATGTGTTCGTGCTTTGAAATATGTAACTGCGTTGACTTTATGGAAGTCAAAAGAGTCTAAGGCATCTATATCTATATTATCTGAATTGCTATCAGCAGATGAAAAGCTACCACAGAACAATATTAAGCAATTTGTTACTGCCGACGAGATTAGATCACAGTTAATATGGCAAAGTTACGAATCGAAAGTGAAAACAGGCATCCAGATATTTCAAACATATATAGATAATTGGGAAATTGATGTTAACTACACTCGTACTTCAGCTCAAGTTTTATTGCAGACTGCAATATTTTTGGATGCCGAAGTTAGCAGATTGAATGAAAGTGATCAGCTATCAGAAAAAGAGAAATCATATTTCAAAACAAAAAGAGAATTAGAGGACATTGAAATGTTGGTAAAAACTTCAGGGTTACCCAATCAAGATATTGTAGATGGTCAGAAACATTACCATAATTTGAAAACACACATGGAAAATGATCTTGAAGCTATTGAGAACCTTCGTGCAACTAAGAAGAAACTGATAGTTCAAACTTTACTGTATTACATTCAGATTTTATTATTAAGTTCGGAGTTTGATGATGATGTTTTAGATCGTTTCTGCGGTCTGTGGTTCGAAAACGATCATGATGATGATATCAATTGCATCCTATCGAAACGTATTGCACAGATTCCAACTTGGAAATATCTGCCTTGGGTAAATCAGCTAACGTCTAAATTATCCCTTAAAAAAACCATTTTCCAAAAACAACTTTGGGCGGTACTGAAAAGGTTACTGTATAAGCTACCATATGATGCTGGATATGCTATTATAAACATGAAATTATATGAGAGATACCACGATCGTGTTGAGGCTAATATTGAAGAAAAAATAACTGCTTCTAATCATCTGATACAACAGATCAGGGAAAGTAGGATTACCGCCGAACCAGGAAAATATCTGACAGATGTTTTGGAGTTTTGCGAGCAGTCTCTACTACTTGCTGAGATGAAAGTGAAAGGAAAGAATACAAGAATTAATCTTGATTGTTTAGAAATTGGAAAATATTGGATGGAAACATTGAAAACAAAATATTTACCGTTACCGACCGTCCCTACCGAGGTTAAATCATCGGATCAATATGGATCGAAAAGAAATTTCATCACAAATGTTTCTGAAAAGGTTGAGGTTACTTCAACCGGTTTATCCTTACCTAAGATTGTGACTTTTACTTTATCAAATGGTCAAATTCATAAGGTTGTTATAAAGTATGGTAATGATGATCTACGACAAGATGCTATTATGGAACAGGTTTTTCAGCAAGTTAACAAAATTATTAGAAAGGATAAAGAAATGAGAAAACAACAGCTACATATCAGAACTTACAATGTCATACCATTGGGGCCAAAATCGGGGCTCATAGAGTTTGTCAATAATTCTTTATCGCTTCACAGTATACTTGCTGAATTGCACAGCTCGGATGACTTTTCTTGGCTACAAGCTCGAAGATCTATGAAGGATGTTCAATCAAAGAGTGACCACGACAGAATCTTAACTTATCTTGAAATAACTTCTCAAATTTCACCACAATTTAGAAATTTCTTCTTTAACTCTTTTATGGATCCGAACTCTTGGTATCTGGCCAAAAAGAAATACATCAAAGGTGTTGCAACAAGCTCTATAGTTGGACATATCCTTGGTCTAGGTGACAGACATCTCAACAATATTCTTATTGATACAACATGTGGTGAACCGGTACATATTGACTTGGGTATTGCATTTGATCAAGGAAAAATGCTCAAAATACCTGAACTAGTTCCTTTCAGATTGACAAGAGATATGGTAGATGGATTTGGTATAACTGGGGTAGAAGGTTTATTTAGGAAGACCTGTGAACAAGTATTAGCATTATTAGGTCGAGATGCGGAAAAGGTTATGTGTATTTTGAATATACTGAAGTGGGATCCGCTATACTCTTGGGCTGTCTCCCCGTTTAAAAAATACAGATATCTACTTGATGAAGGAGCAACTGAATCAGGTAACAATATATCGGATCAATTGAATGATTTATCGAAACAAAATTACTTTAAGAAAGAGAGCGATGAAAACCAACAATCCTACCGAGCACTAAAGGGAGTGAAGGATAAGCTGGAACGAAATGGGCTAAGTGTTGAAGCCACTGTAGAAGAACTTATCCATGAGGCGACCGATGAATCCAAATTAGCTTTGATTTTCAATGGTTGGTCCCCATTTTTTTAATATTTATAGACACTGCATTTTCTTCTTCTTTGAAGAGGGCTTCAATATCAAATTATATATTAAATTAAATGTTATGATTAGTATTTGAACCATTTTCAATCTTTTGAAGAGGTATATTTAATTTGTTACAGATGTTGTTTTTCCAGTTTGGGAACAAATTGTCTTTACGTTTTGGAGCACAACGAACCAATGAAAATAAAGAACAAAAAAAAAGTACAGATATAATTGTAACTTTGAGCTAAAAGCTTAAAAAAGGCAGATATAATTAGTATGTTATTTGAATTTAAAAGTATTTACATATGGCTTAATGCAATTAGATTAAATAGTACTACAAGTGCTTGATAAATAATGCAGGAAAACAAGGAAAAAAAAATGAAACAAAACGTCATTAGGATGTATGTGGTCGCAATTAATGGGATGCGCCAAAGAAAAGAGATGCAATTAAAGAAGTTATCATAATTATGACACCCCAGATAGCCATCACCAAACCGGAATATTTGAATATTTTTGTGGTACTTTTCATACCGCCAGTAGATGGATCATATTCTGTACCAATAAGTTTCCATCCGAAAAATCCAGGCAAGATGAAAGAAATAGTCGTCGACCCTGTTGCACCAACAATGGCCAAGACTCTAGCCAACGACGATACCGAGATGGCCAAAAGGTAAGAAAACACTAGGATCAGCGATGTAATTAACAAGAATCTTTTCGTTTCCATCTGTTCTTTTTCCTCATTAGGCTGGACTATCGACGAGGTATCCTGGGTGTTTTCCTCATCAGCGGTAGAGGAATGTTGATCAACAGCAGTCAATTCGTAGCTTCCTTGGTGTGCAGATGGAGACGCAGAATACCTCCGCTGGAAATATTTCACCATATTGTTGATAGATTCTCTTGCCGGATGACACTGTAATGGGAATGCTAACATGACAAGTAGTACAATTGCTACTCGACCGATAGTGGTCGATGTCGTGTTTGGGTATAATGCGATAATGTTACCGGTGATATTGTCACCGAAAGTGAGGTAACCTGCCGTACCTATAGTGATGTACAAGAAGAATGCAACTGCCACCGCAAAGATGGCGATGAATTTAACGTATGTGAAGTTAGAGTTCTTCTGCTCGTTGATCACAGAGAACATGTTGTGGTGACAAGTGTATGCAAACACGAAGATGGGCAACGTTGTCAATGGCGTGGGTTCATTTTGAGGCAACCACAGCGAAACCTCTCCCTTCAATTGCTCCAGTTCGGGAGTTACGTGGACAAAATGTACTATAACCAGTATGCACAAGTAGGCCACTGATCCGATGGCGACCATGGAAGCGTACCGCAAAGAATTCAAACTCCGCATAAAACACAGGGGTCCCACAACAAAAACCATAATGATAGTGATATTGAAGCCTCTACTGAGGAGAAGATGAGACGAGGACACCTGGCCCCATATCTTAGGCATCAAATCACCAACAACAATCATGTATGACACCCCTACACCAAAGCATTTAATTGCGATGGCCGCATCGAACACTACAGAAAGCGCAGGGTTCACCACTTGTGCAAGGGTAAAAAAAGAAACTTTCTTCAACGGCCCGTACTTGGCAATTCTGGCCTGCAATAGCAAACCGATCATTGAACAAGCACCGCAGAATAGCAGCATTAAAATCGCTGGTACCAGCCCGAACGGTCTGAAAGCGTAAGGTATCGCGAGAATTCCTGCCCCGCACGCGGTATGCAGCAATGTAACCACACCAGACCGTATCGTAGACATAGTTTAATATGTTATATATTTATTACCTTGTTTGATAAACGTTACAGCCTTGTTTATCGGGTGATAAATAATAAAATAAAAAAAAAAAGAAAATATTTACCTTAATCAATTTTAATTATTAGCATTTTTTCCCCGGTCTTGACTCGTTGTCTATGCTCATTTCTTCTTGAAATGCAAAATATTTTGAATTCTATTCATTTTTTTTTTTGTTTATTAACAAAGTTATGTACAAGATTGTATATATATATATATATACATATATGATAGCATCGTTTTTTCAATACCCTTTACGCTTGGCATCCTTGACAATTTCAATGAGTCTTTTGAACCCCTTCTTGAAATCGCGTCTGTGTCGCTGAGAACGTTTCATCTCTGCCACTTTCCCCGGTTTCATATGAAATCTTTGGCTTCTTCTATCCATAGGCACTGCATTCGAGATCAATTTCCGTGTCAGTCTTCTCATTGCGGTGGAAGTATCTCCGTTATGTACTACCACAGTTCTCCCGGCCTGTACACCACGTACTGTGGCAGTACTATCCAGAGCTTCTTCTCTCAACTGCAAATCCTCGCTATTAAAATTGGTATTATTATCGTTCAGGTTGCGCATCCTCAAATTTATCGTGGGAGAGAGTAAACTCGACTTGTCACCGAGCTTTTCAAAGGGATTCACCTTCTGGAACACCGTCCGGCCAGCGGAAAACGGCCTCACAAACATCAAATGACGGAACATCCAGATAATTGTATGTATATTATTATCTTCCTTATGTTTTTAGAACAACAACAACCCTTTCTTTGTAATTTGGATAAAAAAATCAGTGCATGTATAATTTGAATCCCATCACTTTACCTGAGGGGAAATGAGTGAAACTGTGAGAATGAAAAAAAAATGTAGCAATATCATAATGAACGTAACTTACCGTGAATTATAATCATAGAATACGGCAATAATAACAGTACACGGAAATCATATGAAATATAACATATGACGACAAGATACAATAACACGATATTTGAATGTGATGTTTACGTATATAGTGTTTAAATTCTCCTTTTTTTTCTTTTTTTTATTTTTTTTGAAAGATGGAAATTCCGGTAATTTTACCTTTTTTTTTTTCTTAAATGAAGGGGGGATGATGATCATCGGGTTGCTGTGGTATTTATTCTATTCTGGTTTTTTTTTTTATTGGATATTCTCTGTCAATATAAAAGTATCGAAGATAAGAGTGCGTTTATGTATTTGAAGATAGTTCCTGAGTCGTTACAGTTTAATGTTGTACAAGGTGTTGAGCGAGTGACTGTGAAGAATGTCAGCGATGAGAACGTGGTGTATAAGGTGAAGACCACGGCACCTGAAGTGTACTGTGTGCGGCCAAACGTGCATACCGTCAAGCCCGGAGAAGAGCTAGAGCTAGAGTTCGTGTATCTAGGTCGAAGTAGTAATAGTTATAGTGATAGTAGTCGTAGTAACAATAATCATAGTCATAATAGTAATAACAATAATAATAGCAGTAGTAATAATAGTAGTAATAGTTATGATATCGGTACGAGACGTGGAGATAAGTTTCTAATTATTAGTGTTCCTGTTGGTACGCTGTATTTTGAGAAGTCTCAGCTGGAGACCGAATGGGATCAGGTTGTTGAAAAGTATAAATCGAAGGCTATGTCGAAGAAGATACCTGTTATTACTAATGAGCAAATGAACAGGTATGTTCCCACCCGTAAATACCTGGTTATGGTGGTGTTAATGGCAATTATTATAGCGTACTTATTGAAGTGAAGTTTTTTTTTGTTTTTTTATTATTTATACAAATGTCTTTAGTAAAAAAAAGGAGTATAATTTTTTTTTTTGGTTTGTTATATGTAAGATGGATTTTAAAATTTGTATTGTGTATTATATTTATATTTCATAAAAAAAGAAAATATACTTTAAATTAATTTAAGCTTCCAAAGCTAGACGACCCTTGGCGTTGGTGACCTTGACACCCAAAGCCTTAGCTCTGGCCAACAAGGAAACTCTGTTCTTGGAAGAGACGTTGTGGGCGATTTCAGCAGCGTAAGACTTGGTGTGCATGGTCAAAGTTTCCAAGTCCTTTAGGTTAGAGACAAGGACAACCTTGTGACCGGAAGGAGACATGAACTTGGTCTTCTTGTTGGAACCGTAACCAATGGTTGGCTCAGAGATGTTACCTCTGAATCTTCTTCTGACAACAGAGTCAATACCCTTTTGCTTTCTCCAGTTCTCGGAGACTCTGTGGTATCTGTCAGAGTGGTGACGCTTGAACTTCTTGGTGTGCTTCTTAACAATCTTTGGGTGAGGTAGAGAGGCGGCCATCTAATTAAAATAAAAAAAAATTAATTGATATAATTTCAAATTCTTTTATGTCAAAGAAATTATAAAAAAAAAAAAAATAATTATTGTTAGTAATTTTAGAACATTTATAATTATTATTGGTGATATTATGATTATAATTTGGAAATTATTGTATTGTATAGATATCAAAACAGACAGACATAGAGAAAGAGAGAGAGGGCTTCGCCCTCTCTTCTATCACCCTCTTCTCTGTCTATATCCATCTATCCTATAACAATCTCTATCTCTATCTCTCTCTTTTGTATTAACACATTTTTTTTTGTCTTTTGTATCAGTAATTCCATTTCTATCCATATCATATCTTCTATATTTCTTCATATTATGAACTTCATCCAATTATCATTTTCCAATTTGATTCATTTTTATCAACAAAAATTCCATAACAAAATCATCATCAACTGTATTTCATAAATAGGTTTTTTAAAAAACCATAATACTATACTACCACATACCTTGATTATTCTATGTCTGCTTGCGTATTGGAATAAAAGAAAGAGATAATAATAAATAATACGACTATGTTTTATATAATATTGAAGAAAGAATACAAATACAGTACAAAAGAAAAATTTTTTTTCAGTATTGTGTGTGAAAGAAGAGTATTCACAGTATGAGAGAGAACACAGAGAAGCGAGCAAAGAGAGAAACGATGGCAGAAAAAAAAAAAAAATTTTTTTTCTTTCCTCATACACAACGACAATGTTCACATGGAAAGTCACCCGGTGAACCATATATATTGTGAGTTGTAGTTTTTTTTCTGTATATATAATGATAATAAGGCGAGATAAAATTGTAGGTTTTCCTGATTGGGGAATTCCTAGAAAGCCGGGGGGAGGAGGAGGGGGTTCGGGGAGAATAGACCATAGACAGAAATGGGTGTCTGGGTGTAAACAGCACCGCAGCAGTCACAACAAAATACGAAAAAAAAACCAAAAAATAAAAAGCAGCCAGGAGGGGGGGCAGGGTAAAAATATAGCGGGAGAGACACGAAGAGAGAGAGAGAGAGAGCGGAAGAGCGGGGGCAGATAAGTACTGTTGTACTACGGATACAGTTAAGATATTGTAATGGTGATACGGTAATACCCCCCGTATGCTACGACTACTAAGATTATCAACCATCCAGTGGGAAATTCTCGCTTACTTAAGAATACCGATATTCATTGAAATTGGAGAAACTGGTAATTGCATCACACGGGTATTTTAATTTCTTGTATTGTAGTGTTGTATTGTATATTGTATATGGCATATGAAATATAGTACACTATGTATATTACAGAGAAAAGGGAGGGATGCACTGGCACTGTAGATCAATGTACTATATTAGTGTTGTATGGCGGTGTGCTCTATGTATTCTATACTCTACTGTGTTGTGTTGTATTGTGTTGTATTGTGTTGTACATCACACAACACGACAAGTCTCAACAGAATTTTTTTGTTGGTGTGTCTCTGTGTGTGTGTCTCTCTCTCAAGAGAGGCGTTCTTCTTAAAATGTCACCGTTGAAATGAGATAACAATGGTGGAGGATCATTACAATTCCTAGTAAACCAGGATAAGTTTATAAGGGCAATAAAATGTCGTATACTGCGGATCAAGAGAAAGTGGTTTTGGAAGTGCTGGAGCATGACAAGCATGCGTTCTATGAGATCTTGAGGATAGAGAAGAGCAGTTCCGATGTGGAGATCAAGAAGGCGTACAGGAAGCTGGCGATCAAGCTGCATCCCGACAAGAATCCGTATCCGCGTGCGCACGAGGCGTTCAAGTTGATTAACAGGGCGTTTGAGGTGCTGGGAGACCCGCAGAAAAGACAGGTTTTTGATCAGATAGGCAGAGATCCAGATGACAGGAGTGCGGCTGCCGCCGCTGGTCCTGGCGCAGGGTTTGGCGGGATGAGAGGTGCAGGTGCCGGTTTTGAGGAATTTAACCCGTTCCAACAGTTTTTCCAACAGCAGCAGCAGTTCCCTCAGGAAGATATATTTGATTTCTTGTTTAATGGTGGGTCGCCGTTTGGTGGGTCGCCGTTCGGACCACAGGCTAGTTTCTCGTTTGGCGGGCCAGGTGGGTTCCGTGTCTACACTAACCAGAATGGGTTCCGCAGAAGAGGTGGCTTTAGAGACCCTATGGCTGCTGCACAAGAAGCTCGTCGTCGTCGGGCTGCAAATCACAGAGGCAGAACGGAACATGAGATGGCTCAAACGGAATTCAGGGATATGATTAGGATACTAGCACCATTCTTGCTACTGTTACTACTACCAATGCTGGAAAGGTTGATCTTTGGTTGAACGAAACGAAACAACTGATAAAGCAAAAACAATTCTGATTGGCGGTAATGATTAATGACTCTCTTTTTCACTTCCCTGTGCATATATAAAAATCAAACAAGCAAGAACCTTTCTTTTCATTGAGAATAGAACCATGAACCCATTCCAGTAACAAACAAAACTATTTGGTGTTCCGTTACAAGACACGGCTTCATCAATATGAACATGTTATAGAAAAATAACAATAATTTAATTTCATTATTATCACGATGGCTCAGAAAAGAAGAAGTAACGGTTGAAAATGAATACACCCTCCCATTTGCATTATAGAAGAACTCCAGGGATAGTGTTTTTTCCTCTAGATATATTATGACGTTTGTTTAACGTTGTCCTTTTTTTTTAATTTTTTTTTTTTTTGTATGTTTTATTATTATTACTCTTTTTTGTTAAATAGGAATTGTATAATATTTGTTGATAGAGTAACCATCATATTTTGTTGCATTGAAAGAATGTCCTAGCTAATAAATTAAACCTCCCATCTATTACAAACTTAAGGTTAGGCTAAGGTGAAGATACCATTTTACGATGTTTTGTGTTTTCATTTGCATATGCATAATTCTGGATGGTCGATCAAATTCAATTGAAAGAACAGAAGACTACACATGAAAATCTTTTATCTGGTCAACAACTACAAGGAATAAGATCCTAAACTTTAGCAACTTTCTCTTAAACAGATAAATTCACTGCATCTAATACTCGTTATGACTTTAAATTCTAATGATTTGATTGATACAGCTGATCATACGAAAAATCAATCAGAGAATGCTAACAATCAGTTGTTATTCACACAAGCCGGTAATATACAGAATAGTCCAAAAACTCAACTTCCTACTACAATGAATAAGAATAGAAAACTGCGAGGCATTTGTCTACTTACATTTTTTATTTTATTTTCTCTAAGCGTTCTTCATTACTTCCTTATGTTAGCTAGAAATTCAAATGGTTGGATTCAGTCATGTTCAGCAGGCATGGTAGGTGTATTTGGCGGGACCTCTTTATATCTGTGTTATTTATTAGGATGTTACGTCCGCTCGAAATACCATTAGCACCAGACTGTTAGATTTAATTCAGAATGACCGTATATGAACCATTTAAGTTTTATAGACATTGTATCTTGAAAGAAAATGAGGTTTAACTTATCTTCATTAATATTGATATTTCTTTAATGATTTGAATAATTGAGCCAACATATGTTTGCGAACAGCTTTCCATTTGAAGACATTTTTTTTGTTTTGGAATTACATATTTATCTGAAAATTATTAGTACTCTCTTCAAAATTTGTCATCAAAAAATTTCGTTATAATATGAATACGTAATAAACAATATAAAATGCTTAATTCATTAATTATCTATTCTAAATCTTTCATTCTGTTCTGGATAATTCGTTCAATATCCTCATCATTTTCTTCGTCTTTCATTTTGAACCTCAATTTCTTTCCTATCTTAGAGGCAATATTGTTACCATTGGTGTTATCAGTACTATTTTGGGATTGTAATGACTGTCTTCTGATAAGTTTCCCACTTGGTAACACTTCATATTCATCGGACAAATTAGAACTCGTAGGTCGTGTCAATGATAACACTTTCAGACTGTTGCCAACTATACCTTTACCATACGAGGAGATAGAGTTCTTACTATAGATAGATTGCGATTCATCGTTGGAAGTTGGAGACATAGAGGAGCCCAAGATTCCTATATCCGATCCAGTTGGTGGATTAGGATTTGAATCGGTCATAACTGAATTTGTTCTTGAACGATTAAACACAATTTCCTTGTATTTGTCAAATGTACTCTGATCTTGGTTCCAAGTCCATCCTTGTTTCATCTCATGGTATGCACCAAATTCTAGTTTCTTTCGGATTTCACTCTTCTGTTCTAGTTCTGCAAATATATCAGAATCACTTGGAGACAACATAACCTTGAAAGTCTTACAAACAACATCAACAGTAATTGGTAAAATAGCTAAAACTAGACTGGTACACCAAAAGGTAATATCTTTACCAAAATGGTTATAGAAACCATACGTGACATCATATATACCATCAGTTCTATTCAATATAGGTAAGGCACAACACCAGACGAGCCATCCACCGCATGATAATACAACGGAAGCGAATGCTAACCAATTTCTATTCCTCATTTCAATAAACTGAGCTTTGACATTGATCAAAGCCACTGTAGAAGTGAAGTTAATAAAGCCAAGAGGATATAATGTGTTATCAGACAAACTTGTCCTACCCCATGCTACTATGTTCAGAAAGGTGATAATTAGAGCATTAGCGGTACTCAAGAACACCCACTCAGCAAATATACTCCAATTGAAAGCCTGTGATAATCTACCCATAGAATACAATTCAGGAACGGTCAGTAAAGTGACTGGTTTTAGGTCTTTTTCAAACATACCAATACATAAAACAGGTAAGGATGTAAAAAGTGTATTATACATCGATAATGACCAAGGTTCATAAAGTGATGTTCCTGAAAACATCGTGTAACGTTGATAAATCAGTTGGGTGAGATAAAAAGTCAGTTCCTTGTAAAAGGTACACAGGATAAATTTAGCAGTACGAATATAATTGTACCTACCATGGACTAACAATAGCTTCAAAATGAATCTAAATTGTCCAATAGAATAGTCTGCTGATCTAGAAGCCTGTAGACCCTCTTTACCAGCAATACCAACACCAATATCTGCCGACTGGATCATAGCAATATCATTTGCACCATCACCAATAGCTAAAGTCACAAGACTCTTATCCGTATTTCTTATATTAGTAACCATTAAAGCTTTTTGAGATGGAGAAGCTCTGCAACAAACAACTGAGTCAGTTTTAGTACAAAGTTCAATAAACACAGACATCAAGGTAGGATTATCCTCAAACATTGCCAATGTTGCACCATCAATGACAATAACACAGTGGGCAACATTACCTGAATCAACTTCTTGTGATATAGCATTCATTTTTGAAATAATGTTCTCATCACTAGTGGTTAAAATTACAACTGTAGAATAATCATGAATTAATTTACACGAATAACCAATATTGATAGCAGTTTCACGCTTGTCACCAGTTAGCATCCACATCTTTACACCTGCCCTACGGATTTTCTCTATAGCTTCGGATACACCTTCCTGCAGTTTATCTTCAATTGCAGTAGAACCCACAAGATATAGCTTTTCCTCAATTTCGGCACCAACTTCATCTATTTTGTGTTTTCTATCAGTTAATGATGTCTTAGCATCATGGAATCTCTTTCTCCATTGCTCAAATTCGTCGTTATCAATCCATTTTGAAGCAAAGAGTAAAGTTCTAAGACCTTCAGTGGAAAATTTTTCGATATCTTCTAGTGTCTTTTCAATCACATATTCCTCATTATTGATCAAAGCATCACTTCCAATGTACTCTAATAATTCTGCATCATAAGGTACAGCGTCTGAATGTTTTATGTTTTGATTATTATGATCAACAACAGGGGAGTCCATCGAAAGACGTGGCCCATACTTTTCTAATTTTTTCTTCGCTAAGGATCTTCTACTCTGACTGACTACGGCATCTATTTCTTTGTCAGTTTTCTTAACACTATTGAGAAATTGATCAATTGTCCCTAACTGCATTTCAGGATCCTGATACCTGTTACTTTTCCGTGATAAACTTTTTCTAGCAGCTTGCAAAGATAAGCTTTCACGTGGTCCCCTAGAAAATGAGCTCCTTAGAGATGTTCTAGGCAAATCATCGTTAGCTGCCCTCTCCAAAGATTTTCTATGCTGAATAACTAATTCGGCCTCTGCATCCTTACGGAATCTAGTGCTACTCTCAACTTGATCCATTTTTTCTAATGCAATTTCTCTATTATGTAAACGCTCAAGAATAACATTATCAGCACCCTTACAAATTAGCAGGACTCTATCATGCTCCTCAGGCATCCTGACAATGACAGACATACGCTTTCTCTGAGAATTGAAGTCTACCACTTCCAATATCTCAAAATTTTCAAATCTTGGTAGCTCTTCAAACCCATCAGGATAGGTTTTCAGTGTTAAAACGTCGGAATTTCTGTTGAAGACAATATAACCGAGGTCTCTAGCAGCTGTAACCAAAGCCAATTCATCAGGGGATGATGACTGATACTCAATAATGTCTTCACCCTCATTACTATTCTCTGCTCTTTTGGGTATACACACGTGACAAATAGCCAAAGAAAGTATGAATAATCTTGCTTTTTCTGCAAAGAGTGATTTTGGGTATTGTTGAATATACCTAATCAAATCAAAGGATGTTTTCAAATGATCTATACCATCATCATTACCATTAGAGGAGTCCTCATCGGATTCCTCTTGGCGTGGTACATACAGAGATCTCATACTTGGTCTACCAGTGTACTTTGCAGTTGAGTTACCTTTGTACTCAACTGATGTCTTTCTATCAGGATAATCATCAATGTTAAAAGTTGGTAAGTTTTGAGAAGTTGGAGTATACCCAAGCTTCGAAATAAAACTTTTGTTATCTATGGAAACAACGTCAATATCATCCGAGTTAGTTGTTCGCAATTGTTGCGGATCAGGTGCCTGGTCCGCGTAATGGACCCAAGACGTACCACAAAATGAAAATTTCCTGAACAACATTTTGTTATCCGTCAATGTGCCTGTCTTATCACTGAAGATGTATGAAACCTGTCCTAACTCTTCTAAGATAGTCGCAGTACGAACTTCACATGGTGTATCTGTTTCTGCATGATACATATCAATATCCCATTCCATCATCCGACTTTGGGCGACTTTAATAAGTTCCATTGTAACGTATAAAGATAATGGAATAATGGTGTTGTACATGATAATGAAGGACATAATAGTCGGTGCTGTACCAGCGTCTTCCTGCAGAAGATACCAAGCCTGATTTCCGTTCAAATATCTTCTGTTTTGGATAACATGTCCCAAATAGGAGAATAAGGACATGCATGCAACAACAAACACCATGAAAACAACAATCATGTTAATTTTTCTTTGCAACTTTGGTGCTTTCGTTCTTGGATTCTTCAACGCATTCATACGAATTTTGGTTTCTTCACCAGTGAAGATAACCATGCCGACAGTATTTTTTGTATTACGAATTATACTCCCTCTGTATACAACGTTATCAGGACCTAAGGGATGTTTCTTTTGAGAGCCGGAATGTGTTGTCAATTCTAAATTACCTTCAAAATTGTACAAATCTATGTTAGGATCTTCTACAGTAACTTGGGCATTAATATTTACAAGTCCAGAGGCTGATTTTGCCAACTTATTAATTTCTGTATGAGGAACTTTACTCTTTAAATTCGTTTCACCATCTAGTGCCATCGTTTCAACAAAAACCTCGTTATTCTCACCATCCGATGTTAATAATAATAAATCAGCAGGAATCCAATCATCTTGCTGCAACAAAATAAAATCACCAACACGAATGTCCTTCCACTTAGTTTCAACGGTATCCACATTGTATCTTGACTTTAAGAGTTCAAAGTTATTGAAGTACAATTCAGAGATCGACTCGTTTCCGGCTTGTGAAGAATTTAGACTATTAGGAGCTAAATGAACTGACGATGTCATATCCTCATCACGAATCCTATAGAAATTGTTCTGTGCCTCCTCAGATATCTTCAGTACTTTGGTCAACTTGTTATTCTCTTCTTTATCCAGCTTATGTCTACGATAATCATCATAAGCTTCTCTAGCCATAGAAATACCCATGAACACACAGAGTGGTACAATGGTTGTGTAAGTACCAGTAGTGGACCAGCCCGGAATCATCTGAAGGATGGCCACAATGAAAAAGTATACATTCGCCAGCTTTGAAAATTGAGCATATAGTTGTCTTGGAAAGAAGGAAATAATGGTATACCTCGAGGAAGTGATTAAATTATTACAATAAGGATATCCAAACCTTTCATCCAGAAGTATATCATTTTTCCCCGATGTAAAACTTTGATAATCTGCATTATTGTGGTACAACGATATAGGAATATGTCTACCGTCCTTTGTATGAACCATTTTCCTTCTATCTAGCACTGAGTCAAGAATTCTAGTTAAAAGGTTCGGTACTTTAATCCTCCTCCTCCGTACTGTTCCGCCGTTCTGTGCTTCATCTACTTCATAATCATCACCATTTTCTTCATTTTCTGCTATTTCATCCAATTCAACATTGGTGTCATTATGATAGCTTTCAAAAAGATGTTTATTGAACATTTGTGTTCGAAGAGACCATGACCTCTTTCTCTTTGATTCAGAATCTCCCATTTCATAAGTTTTCTAATAGAATAATAATAAATAAATAAAAATGTATCAACAACTTCTAGGAGCAATTTCCGAGGGAGTATTTCAAATTACGCCCAAACAAAAGATCAAAATAAAACCACTTAAAAATGCTAAAATGAAATATTGAAAAAAAAAAACACAAAAAAACACGTCGAATTTCCTAATTACAAAACTGTAAATCAACTTAAAGGTTGTTTTCTTTTTTTTTATTGTTTCTTCTTCAGTAAAGCACTGATGACAACAACAAAAAACAGATGGATCAGGGAAATTTAGAAAAGACAATTTCTTCAATTGCTTGATAACTGACGTATATCCAGTGGTATGGAATACTTCACTTGGTATTTTTAATGTAAATTGAAGATGCATCAGGTTTAAAAATGACAAAATAAGGTCCTTTTTTTTAATTATTATGGTAAAAGTGGGCTTAAAGGACCGACAAAAATTTCGATGCGGAGGTGTCGTCTCGCGGTATGTTATATGCCCTCTAAATCAATATTCTTATAAACAAATAATATGATATTCGTAAGTTTCATGTATTAGCTATATATTATAATAAGGATGCTATTGTTAATATATACAAATGCTAAACCTTTTCTTATTTTATTTAAAGGGTATGCTAAGTAATGGACATAATTAATGGTAAAGAAAAAAGAAAGTAAAAGAAATCAGAATAGTAACGATCAGTGAGTTTCATAATGACGGGAAATGCCAGACAGTAGTAGTGTAAATAATAAAATTTGTAATAATGCCTCTTCTTTTTTGTTTTTGTTTTTATTTTTTTCAATAGTAAATTTTAATGTTTTTTTTTAAACTGAATATAAGATATTAAAATAGAATTAACCCGTAAAACTAAACTGTAATAATAAAAAAAGATAATGATAATAATAATAATAGAAAGAAAAAAAAATATAATAAATGGAATGTGGAATGAGAAAAAAAATAACAAAAAGGTAGCGACTTTGGTTAATTGTTTATAAGAGTCGCTTCCTTTAGCAGGAACAGATTAATCCAATTATTGTACATCGTATGAAAGATCGGCAGGGGCAGCCTTTTCTCTTTAAACCAAGAACAGAACGACAGACACCAATGCTAGAAGTGTGGATGAAACAACTCTAGTGGCACCGTTCTTCTTTTGATCTTGACCACGGGAACTTGTGGACGAGGAAGAAGAAGAAGACGAAGATGATGTGGAAGAAGATCCAGATGCCCTAGTAGAACCTCTAGTTGAGCTAGAGGATCCAGTAGTGGTGGCTTGAGAAGTAACACCAGTTTGAGCTGCAAAGACAGGAGATCCAGTGAAAATGTTACCACCGGTGTTGAAGTTAGTAGCCATAGTACTCCAGGTGTTAGAATACTGTGGTGCAATGACAGCACTTGGAACGGTGTCACTGATGACTTCGATGTTTTCTTGACCGCCAGAGAAGTCAGCTTGACCTAGAGAAATTTGGTATTTCTCCAAGTCGTAGACAACGTAGGCTGCGTTCAAGAAGGAATCACCCAAGATAGCGCCACCATTGGATTGAGGCAAGATACCCAGGATACAGCTTCTGCCGTTGGACCCAATGACGAAGTTGGCGATGGAGGCACTAATGTGGAACCCACTGAAGTCAAAGACGATATCAAAGTTGTCAATATCGTTTGGACAGTCAAAGATGTAGTAACCGGCGTTTCTAGAGTAAGTAGCTCCCAATTCGGACATAATGCTCTCAACAACCTCTTGTGGGAAGTAAGACAAAGTGGTACCGGAGTCCAGCAATGCTGGAATCTTAGTAGTGGTGATGGTAGTGTTGGTACCGCCCATAGTGATACCTAGACCACTCAAAGTGATCTCGAATTGGATTGGGTTCTTGAAACCGTTGGAAGCGTAGGTGTTGACCATTGGAACAGTGACCAAAGGACCGGAGTACTTAGAGTGGTCAACGGCACCGAACAAAACGCTACCGTATTCAGCGCTAGCGTTATTCAAAAACAGAGAGTAAGCATTCTTGTGGATGGCACCGCTGTTAACAAGCACCATTGGGAAGTTAGCGTATTGGTAAGGCTTGGTACCGGAGATAGAGTTCTTACCGGAGTAAGTAACCTCCAAAGCTGGCAGACCGATACCAAGGACACCCACGGTGGAGTTAGTACGGTTAGCCACGGCGAAGGAAAGACCAGTGATGTTCAAGTCAGACAAGTGCAGTTGGTCTTGACCCCATGTACCGGAGGCAAAAGTGGTGTCACCGTATTCAATCATGAAACCGGTGTTGTTAGAAGTGAAAGAAGAGGACTTAGAGATGTCAAAGGTACCGTATCTAGAACAGTCAATGGTTGCACGAGCGTTACCACTGTCCACAGTAGGTTGAGCCGTCTGGGAAGCAGTTCTGGTGGCTCTACCACCGCCAGTCAACCAGTCCCACAAACCATCATCGTGAATATCACTAACGAGAACCGCAGCAGCAGAAACCTCAGAAGGAGGTTCCAAAGTAGTGGTAGTAGCTTCATCTTCTCTTTTTCTCAACAACTTGGAAGAAGAACCCACACAGTATGGGTTTGTAGACCCTGTAACCCACAAATCAGAAGAACCAGTGTCAACCAGCACAATGACCTTCTGGGCTGGACTACCAACCTCAAGAGTCACAGAGTAGAAACTGTTCTGGTTTGTAATCTGTACTGATTCGTACCCGTTAGCTCTCTTAAACAAGCTAACATCAGCGACACGTTTGCCCTTTTCAGCATCAGCAAACGAAACACCGTAGTACTTGTCAAAATCCAACTTGACGTATTTGTCCGATGCTTGCTTCGCAGCAAGAACACCAGAAACACCAAAGAGTAAACTAGAAAGTTTCATTTTCTTAATATCCCCTTAATATTTGGCTTCTTTATTTTGTTATAGTGAAATTTTTTTTTTTAATTATCCCCTTCGAAGAAAGAACGTTTTAAAACTGTTTCAATATAGGAGAAAGGTCCAACCTTTTTATAATGCCAAAAAAAAAAAAAAAATGAAATGAAAAATTAAGAATTATTCTAAAAGATAAAAATTCTAATGTAGTTGTAGTTTTTTAACTATTGTACAAGCAAAAGTATTTAGTAAAATCCGAAATAATCAATAAAGAAAATTAAAAAAAATACCTCTTCACTTTAAATATCAAAATCTCTATAGTACTTCGAAGAAATTATAGAAAATTTGTTAATATATTGTATGTGAGAAAATGAGTATTTTTAGAGATGGCTTAGTTTTTTTTTTTTTCTAGTATAGGGCTCCTTAAAAAAAATAAGAATGATTGCTATCCAACCACCCACTCGTACGTTACTTTCTGTGCCGATCCTCGAAAAACCAAACTAAAAAAAAAAAATTCTCTAAGGGGGTTGGGCCACATCAAAAAAGAACCCAAAAAAAAAAAAAAATAAAAAATAAAAGGATCGCCTTCTATGCGCGCGCTTGGGGGGTGGCGTTGGTAAAAAGGAAACAGGGATTTGCACGGGTGGTTCTGTACACGTGAGCCTTCCAGAAGAATAAACTTGCTTTTCTTTTCTTTTTTTTTTATTTCAACAGCCAAAGAAAAAAACGAAGAAAGGGTTTTTCTAACGCGTTTTGGCGTCAGTTGGTGCGAAGGTAATAATTGAAACAGACAAGAAAACGAGAAAAAAGACGAGGAGTGCTTAAAGAAAATGACGTAATGTTGCAAAATATAAAACTATTGTGTAAAAATATTTAATTAGCAGAAAGAGGAAATGTAATTAGAATTAGATCAAAAAGACGGCGATAAAAGAACACACACACACACAAACTTACGCCACTTCATTTATTGATTGCTTTTTTTTTTTTTTTTTTTAATAATAAGTAAAATTATATAAGGGCGGGGTATTAACAAACAATGTGGGGCTTAGGGGGGGATGGGGGAGTAAAAGGCTGAATAAAAGTAAGGGGAAGGAGGGAAAGAAAGGGCATTTCAACTTAATAACGTGTCTCAAGTAAAAAAAAAATAAAAAAATAAAAGGGTTATATTGTAATGTATTAACTTTAAATATCTATATTTTGCCGTAGAACAGTTGCCATATCTTTCTTGCTACGGGGATGCCGTCGTTTTGTAGAGTGTCGCATTGAGTTATGAGTCTTTCATACTCGGTTTCGTCAATCTTGTTGGCTTTGTATTGGAATGCGATGCTTTTCTTGGACAAGGCGCTGGTGAACTCGGGGTGTCCCTGGAAAGTTAGTGTGGTGGCGGGTCTGTATAGCCCTTGGACAAGGGATTTGCTACTGCTACCCCAGCACTGGAACCCTGCGGGGACAGTTTCGACGTGGTCGAAGTGCAGCTCGCTGAGGCATACAGATTGGCTTTGAAACAAAGCCCTGCCCAGGTCGTTGAGAGTAATCTCAGTTACACCGCCTTCAAACCCCTTTTGGTTGCGCCCCACAGAGGCACCCATGGCGTGAGCCATAAGCTGGTGTCCGAAGCATATCCCTGCGATAGGCAAGTTACTTTCGGTCATCAGTTGGCGGAGTAACTCCCGTAGAGTGTTGATCCACCCGGTAGATGTATCAAAGGAGTCGTAACGGGACCCTGTAATGTATATACCAATGTAATCACCGGTAGTAAGTTTGTCATAAGTTGGGATTTCGCCGTGGTAAACATCAAATACCTCATAATCAACACTGAACTCTTCCTCAACATATGGCTCAAACTTCTTGGAGGCTTCTAGCAAGTCAATGGCCATAGTGGCAAAGGTATTATCCTTCCCACTCCAGTCATTAGGATGGTCAGTATAGAAAATGGCAACTTTCTTCTCTGCAACAGTCATTTTAAACTAATTTTTTGAGTTGTAATTTTGAGTGGGTATTCTTTTGTTTTGTATATAATACAAATTTATCAAGTATATTTCTTGTATTTTAGTTTAAAGTAGTCAATAAAAAGAGTAAGAAAGGATTATAAATAACAGTAAAATAAAAAAAAAAAAGATGTGATTTTCAGAAATAAAAACGACACACCCTTTTTATATATTTCAACAGATAAACTCCGATTCTTACTTCCTCTCTCTTTTGTAAAGATAAGATAACTTATCTTTCTTGCTTATTCAGAGGAGGAATGCGATGAGATGAAAAACAAAAAAAAAAAAAAATTTTCTTTGTCTTTAAAAAAAATTTGAACTCATCTCTACGAGCCTCTCTTCGGGCGTGTCCTGATTAGGAAAAATCTTTAAATTTCTTTTTTTCTTCTTCTGTCTACCACACACCTCTTTTTTGATGTTTTTTTTTTTTCTTTTTCATTGTTTATTTGACATTATTACTCATTAATGCTATATATTTACCATACCAATTATTTATATTTCAAACTTACACAGTTTTTTTCCCTACGTCTATTGAAGTCAATCTACCTCTCTCAATTAATTTGGGAGTTTATAACAATTATTGCTCGTAGAAGAGAGAATTCCATTCTCTACTAGTGAATCTAGGTAGTCCTCTAGCTGTCTGCAACTGACAAGGTCAAATCTCAACTCTTTTGGGATGGCTGTTTGTAGCAAACTGTGTACCTTTTCAGACTTTAGAGTACCTAAGTTAAACAAGATATCCTTTATGTAAGGTAAAATTCTGTCAAATATATCGGCTTTATGTTCATTTTGTGTGCTTACTGGAGAGGTTAATTCCGATTCGGTACGTTGGATTTCCAAAGTGGGTTCCTTACTGTTCTCTTTCCAGCGCAGAAACTCTAGGGTCCTATACTTCCCTTCGGTATAGTACAATACATCATGATTTATCCAGAACTGTAACAGTGGTGCAACTATTGCAGGGTCCATCTTGGAAAGTTCACATAGTTCTTCCAATGCCAACCCAGCAGTTGGAAAATTCGACCCCTCTTTTGAGTTTTTAAACAACGAAAGAATCGCATACTGTGGTAGTGTTGCTTGACATTCTACTGCTCTACCATCTAGAAAGGATAAATTAAGTATTATCGAACTATTTTCTTTCTGTAGCTCTAGTTTCTGACCCACACGTATTTTGGAGTAAAGTTTTTCACATTCATCAAACACTTCTTTCAGACGACTATCAACCTCAGGACACACAAACTTTGCAGTACCAGTAGGTTTACTTGAGTTGCTGGCCCAATATAATGCTGATACAATTTTTGGATACATGAGCTTTCCAGTTTTACTGTTCATAGAATGTAATCTATGAGAAATTTCATGACTTTGGTTAATATCCCTTAACATGATATCAATGATATTAATATTCCCAACATCTTCTTCGGATTCAGGTTCACCATTCTTGTTATCAAATCGTTTCCGCAAAATTTTCAAGAATTTATTCCATTTCTCGTCTAATCTATACCTCTTCAAACTTAGAAGCTTCTTAGTTAAAATATTCTTGAATTCAATTATCAAATATTCCTTAGACTCAAACAATTCCAATAAGATGTCGAATATATCAATCTTATCATCATTTTGAGGTGTCTTATTCACTAATACAGAGGGAATATCAGGAACCCACTGGTTATATTTCTTAATTACCTGGTCAATTAGTAACACATTACTAGTTCTAGAAATATTTCCAATTATTGGGTCTACCGAACCATCTTCATCGAGATCGCAGTAAATCACCTCAGTATCCCTTAGTTCATTAGTTAACATTTTTATTTTTGTCGAATCCAGTCGACTTTGAGATATATCTGAGATTTCACCATCCTCTAGACCCAACATTGCATATAGTAAGTAATTTACCATATCTCTTCTTTGTCTAAAATAAGGTTTTATGTATGCAGATATGGTTTGTAGATACCTGCCAGAGGGATCCAATATGCAAAATGTTTTAATAGTCCTTACATAAAGGATTAGTGCATCCAGAGTGGTTACACTGGGGTTTATAACTCGTTTATTAAACTTTGATAGAAGTTCTACCACAACAGCATTAAAATCTCCAACTTTAGTTAATTCTCTTCGCAGTTCTAATAATGTGGGCTGAACTTGCTGAGGACAGCTAATGCAAATATCAAATATCTCCTGAGTTCTAATATAAATAAACCTTTTTTTGAAATAGGAATACATAGTAGCCGTTATAGTACTATTCTCTTGCTGACAAAACAATAATTCAGAAATATTTTCCCAATACTGAGCAATGAAGGAATTAAAGGCTTCTAAAATCAGGTAACGATGATCCCAGTGACCCGTAAAATGTTCTTTACAATAATTATCTATCTTTCCCATTAGAATACCAATAACCATATCTGTAGTGCTAACTTCACATTGTTCAAACCAATTCACTATATCTTTTGCCATTTCAAAATCATCTTCCATTAGTAAAGACTTCAATTTAACAGTGACGTTTTTCATGAATATATCATTTCTTTTGAATACAAAGGCTCCAAAACTCTTGATCTCCTTCCCTACAAGGTCTGTTGTATCAAATATAGGAACATATCGGAGTGGATACAGTATGTGTTTCTCAATTCTCTTTAAATCATTGAAATTCTTTAGTTTCCCATATTGTTGATAAAAAAACACTCTACTCTGCCACAAATAAAATTCTCGAAGTCTTTCCAATAAAAAAGGATTATCTGTGTCCTGTATCAATTTTTCTATAAGGTTTTTAATCAGTAGACTAGGTGGTTTGTTCTCCACGTTCTTGTTCCCAGCCGGATCAACCCAAGTCAATAATGTAATCCATTCTTGTGTGGTATTTATCTTTCCTGTCATCTCAGTGGTACCAATCTGTATGATATCCCGTATCAGCTCATTTTTTCGATGCTGATGTGCACCCATTCTGTTTTGTACTCAAGCTATCTTATTAGACTAATCCGTATTGTGTCAAATGTAGATGATTTTCGGGATGAATATGAAGCTTTTTAAAGCATAAAAGACAGTATCAATTATATAGTACCAATGACCAGGTTTGAGACCATAAACAATTGTATCAAAAAGGGAACACTCTTTTCTAAACCGTATATGTCTTGTTTTTTTGAATAATTCCAGTAATGCACAAGAATCCATGAGATTGTAGAGTTGATTTAGAATCGCAAAAAAAAAAAAAAAAAAAAAAAGAACTAAAATTGTGTAAACGTTGGTTTTTATTTAAAAAGTTAAAAACATAATGGATGGGGAAAAGAGAAAGTGAACTCTAAAAAAAGGCAAATTCGCCCATTTCAATATTATAAATTTGGTATTTTTTAGGTTAGTGAAGGGTATTTTATCAGGTTAAGTAGTATAGACAATAGTAGTCATTCAAAGAAAATAATTAAGAAAAAAAAAAAATTAAGGGTGGAATGGTTAGTAGACATGAGTTGGAGCTTTTGAAGACTTTCAAAGGCTTGACGGCTTGTACAGATGATAAGAAAGCTAAAAAATATATGGCTGGTAATAATTGGAATATAAATTATGCTTTGAATGAATATTATGACAAAGAAATAGGTGGCTTCACTGAGGAACATTTTAATAGTTATAATTTTAAATATCCAGAAGAACTCGTTGAGCTGTTTCACAAATATGCGGTAGAAAATAATGATGGAGAAACCACTACTTTAAATATAGATGCCGATGGGCTGATACAGTACATACAGGATCTCGGCTATCAACTAGATGACCTGGTGACTATATGTCTGGCCAAGGTATTGGAATGTAAATCTCTAGAAGACCCTATAACTGAGAAACAGTTTCTCTATTTTTGGTACAATGAAGGTTGCACAAACATTGAACAAATGAAACACAAACTAGAGGATTTGGAAAACAAGATGATCAGTGATTGGAAATACTTCACCACGATATACAACTATACTTTTGAGCTAAATAGCGACAACCAGATCACAAAGGGAGTTATGGAGACTGATATTGCAATAGAGTATTGGCATTTGTTGTTTGAGCACAATAAAGAGAAACTGTCATCTCTCATAAAAGTAAGCGAGGAACAACTCAATCTGTGGTGTCAATTCTTGAAAGACGAAAACAAAAATGTAATACACCAAGACACATGGCAAATGCTATTACTATTCTTTAAAAAATTTCCTACTTTAGACAAACTAAAAACTGATTATGACGAGGCTGCTGCTTGGCCTTATACGATTGATGAATATTACGAATACCTTGAAGACAGAAATGTTCTATAAACAAATAAAAAAAAACATTATAAGAAAGAAAAAAAAAATATAAACAATATAAAATGTAAATAAAGAAGATAAAATAACTTGAATAAGTTAGTAGATGTCATATGCCATTTTAAGTTGGTTTAGTCGTTATAATCATATTTTGATCATTATGCAAGCACCATCATGTCACCGTCAACGTAAAATAGAAAATTTTTTTTTTTTTGAAAAATTCTGAAAAATTCTGAAGTTTTGCGATGAGCTAGCTCATCGCAATTTTAATTTTTGGGTTATGACCACATTGAAGAACCTGTATTGACAACAATATCTGTTTAGTAACACCTTATCCAGGGCATTAGAAGTTACACAATTCAATCTATTAAGTGTTTGAACAAACTCTCTATTAATTTGGGTTCAAAAGGCTGTATCCAGAGAAAGTTAGACATAACAGTCGAGAAAATTCTAAAATAAACCAAAAATGGTTAAATCATACCAGCGTTTTGAACAGGAATCTGTTTTTGGTGTGATTGCCTCAAATTCTAATTCAGTATGGATTGCTCCTGAACCAAAACAACTAAAATCTGGTAACCTAGGCCAAGTAGTCGTTGGTGGTTTAGAAAATATTCTGGTATGGGATGTCAAGACTGGTGAGAAAATTTCCCAATTGTCTGATGGGTTACCACCAGGCGCTTCTGATGCTAAATTATCGAAACCTGCCGAGACTACATATCTAAGATACCACCCGGACACTAGTTTGTTAGCTGCTGGTTACGCTGATGGTGTAATTAAAATCTGGGATTTGATTTCCAAGACTGTTCTAATATCCTTCAATGGTCACAAATCTTCTATCACAATTATGGATTTTGATTCTACTGGTACAAGGTTAATTTCCGCCTCAAAGGATTCCGATATTATTGTTTGGGACTTGGTAGGTGAAGTTGGGTTGTATAAATTACGCTCACATAAGGATGCCATTACTGGTCTGTGGTGTGAAAATGAGAACTGGTTGATAAGTACATCGAAAGATGGCCTTATTAAAATCTGGGATTTGAAAACACAGCAATGTATTGAAACTCATTTGGCTCACACTGGTGAATGTTGGGCTCTTGGTGTAAAGGAAGATTTTGTAGTCACCACTAGTGCATCAAATCAAATCAAGATTTGGCAACTTGATCTGGAGCAAAATGCAGGATCCAAGTTGATTGAAAAGGGTCATTACGAAAAACAAAGCAAGCAGAGGGGTTGTGATATCGGTTTTACCACTTCTCCCGATGGAGTGAAATTTTTCTATATTCAGAATGCTGATAAAACTATTGAAGTATTTAGGTTAAGGAAGGAAGAAGAAATTTCAAGAGCTATCAAGAAGAGGGAAAAAAGATTAAAAGAGAAGGGCATGGGTGATGATGAAATTGAAGCCTCCATCAAGGACTCTTTTGTATCTTTGATGATGCACTCTTTCCAAGTGATACGTTCGCCATATAAAGTAAAAAGTGTAGATTGGACAGTTTCCACTAATTCTAAGCTTGAACTAATTGTTACCACAGCTAGCAATTCCATCGAATACTATTCCATACCTTATGAAAAGAGAGAGTCAACACTTCCTGCTGCACAGAAACTACATACTGTTGATTTACACGGTCAAAGAAACGATATTCGTTCCACTGACATCAGTGATGATAACAAGCTGCTTGCTACCGCCTCCAATGGGTCTTTAAAAATATGGAACATTCGCACTAAAATGTGTATTAGGTCATTTGAATGTGGCTATGCTCTAACCTGTAAGTTTCTACCTGGTGGTGCGCTGATAGTTGTTGGTACTAGAGATGGTGAGTTACAACTATTTGATATTGCATCATCAACACTGTTGGAAAATAATGAAGAGGCTCATAATGCTGCTATTTGGTCTTTAGCTTTAACCTCAGATGGTAGAAGGTTAGTTACCGGTTCTGCTGATAAGACTGTGAAATTTTGGAATTTCGAGGTTGAACAGAAACTTGTGCAAGGTACAAAAGACAGCTATGTAGCAACGTTAAATTTTACTCATGATACTACCTTAGAGTTGAGCGATGATATATTAAGTGTTGTGATATCTCCTGATGATAAATACTTGGCAGTATCTCTGCTTGACAATACCGTTAAAGTTTTTTTCTTGGACTCAATGAAATTCTACCTAAGTTTATATGGTCACAAATTACCTGTTTTATCTATGGACATTTCCTACGACTCGAAATTGATTGTAACATCATCAGCGGATAAAAATATTAAGATTTGGGGTTTAGATTTTGGTGATTGTCATAAATCTCTTTTTGCTCATCAAGATTCAATCATGAATGTTAAATTCCTACCTGAATCCTATAATTTCTTCAGTTGCTCTAAAGATGGATTGGTCAAATATTGGGATGGTCAAAAATTTGAATGCATTCAAAAACTTGCTGCACATCAAAATGAAGTTTGGAGTATTTCTGTATCGAACAATGGTCAATTTGTTATTTCAGCTGGTCATGACCATAGTATCAGAGTTTGGGAAGAGACTGATGACCAAGTATTTTTGGAAGAAGAAAAAGAAAAAGAAATGGAAGAACAATATGAAGAAACTCTCCTGACCAATTTAGAGGATGGTAATGGTGATGATATGACGAATAGAACAAAAAAGTCTACTGGAGATGAAGACGAATCGGAGGAAGTTGCAGATGTTCATAAACAAACAGTCGAGTCTTTGAAAGCAGGTGAAAGATTGATGGAAGCATTAGACATCGGTATTGCTGAAATAACAGCTATGGAAGACTACCAATCTGAAATGAAGCAATGGAGTAAGAAAAAGTCAGGAATGCAACCTGAAAAACCACAAGGTAATTCACTACTAATTGCATTGAAGAAAGCCCCAGAAATATATATACTTGAAACCCTTGGTAAAATCAAGCCATCTCAAATTGAAGATGCTCTTTTAGTGATGCCATTTTCGTACATCTTGAAATTTTTGAAATTTATTGATGTGGTTACAAAAAATAAAACGCTCCTGCAAAAGCACCTACCTTTGATATGCAAAAATCTATTCTTCATCGTGAAGTCCAATTATAAAGAACTGGTAGCTCAGAAAAATGTTCAATTAAAACTACAAATCACTCGTGTTAAAAATGAATTAAGAGCTACACTTAAAAACAATGTTGATGAATTAGGTTTTAACATTGAAGGTATGAAGTTTGTGAAACAACAATGGGACCTAAACCATCATTTCGAATTTACTGATGAATATGAACAGCAGAAATTCGAGGATAAGTCTGCCAAAAAGAGAGTTTTTGGTACTTTAGCATAATATCTATATAAAAATATTACATTCACCAAATATACATCTGCATTTTTGAAAGTCGAAAAAAAAAAAGATTATTTTTTAAATTCTTATAATTTCGTAAGACGTCAATGGAGTACATATATAGTTTAATAAATAATAATCATAGTCCACAAATCATATGATTGATGCTGATAATTTGGACCAGGATATAGGTACCGCTAGGGCTTTAATAAATAGTCAAGAATTTCTAATCATTTAATAGTTTATTCTATAATTGAAGTTTGTTTCAACTTATTCTTTGGTCATTAATTCATTAATAAAACGACATCTTAATAATGAGAATAGATGTCATCACAGTCATTAATACTTATATCATTAATTTCATTATTGAACTTAAGCCCACCTACCCAGTAAGGCCATCAATGCTGCACCACAGC
This sequence comes from Nakaseomyces sp. UFMG-CM-Y6046, assembly GCA_030571395.1. Classification (NCBI taxonomy): domain Eukaryota; kingdom Fungi; phylum Ascomycota; class Saccharomycetes; order Saccharomycetales; family Saccharomycetaceae; genus Nakaseomyces; species Nakaseomyces sp. UFMG-CM-Y6046. The sequence continues at coordinate 19,299 of JAJLXT010000007.1, read as the reverse complement.
ACATAACTACATAGGCAGCAAGCATGTGTTTAAATCCGTTTTCACCTTTAAATTGATCTGAGAAAATAAATTCATGGGCCATCAGTTCAATCAAACCTGTGTAAATCAAAATACCTGAGGATATTGAGTCAAAAACACCATTGGTTATCAAGGCTTTTCTAGAACCTGGAATCCAAGAGTGTCTAACACCAATCCCAATTGCCACAGCTATTGGTGAGGTAATTGTAAATGCAAATGCCATTACCCAAGGTGTATACCATTTAGAGGGTGGCCATTCCGTTTCTGCAATACGCGTACCTAGACCTAAACCTTCAAACATTTGATGGAAAGTAATGACGATAAACAAAACTTTGAATTCATTACCAGCAACAGCCAATGAAAGTCCGACAAATACAGAATGGAAAATAATACCAAACTCAAGAACAAACAGCACAAATACTTTACTAATATAGTCATTATCATAATCAATATGTCCGTCCTCAAGATTTGATTCGTTCCAAGTTTCTTCTGTTGATTCTCTTTTGTAGCTGATTTCTTTTACACCATTTTGATATTTTAGTTCATCAGACTTAACAGGTGAAAAGTCCATTTCATGATCTCCGCATGCAGTTACTTCCATATCAAGAAAGTTTGTCTCCAGATGAGTTGTATCTATTGGATCTTCTGACAATTCAATCTCAGTTTCGTTTGTATTATGAGTATGTTCATGACCAAACTTCTGTTCTACAAGGTGATGTGCAACAATTTCAGATAAAAATAACATAAATAAGGACATCAAACTGATACCAAAGGCCCAGGGGTAATCCTCAAAGGTACCACCCAGACATTCATTAGTTAATGCCTCTGATGCTGGCTGTAACAAATGAATAAATGCAGTTGCAATGATAACCCCTGAACCAAAAAATTTAGCAATAAAAAAACACCAATTTGGTAAACGAATAAAAGAGTACTTCGAAGATAGAATAGGGAAATATGCACCTAGCCCAGATGATATAAGAATAATAAAAACCGCCAGTATACGCAAATTATTATCCCCATTGTAGTCATTGCTGATTTCACAGGAAGGCGGCGAATGTCGTACCAATAAGTCCACCATAGTTGTTTGATGATATTTTTTATATGAACCAGTCTGAAGTCACTATTAAAACCATAAATTTTATTTTCTAGTTTTAAAGGTTAGTTTTAAGAATATGATGCAGGATATTCTATTTCTGTGGGTAGATATGAGTAAAAAACCCGGAAAAAAGATATGGATATTAAATTTAACAGCTGATAGATTAATTTCAAATCAAAATAACAATATTCTTTCTCGAGAATGTACCAATGTATAGCGAACAATGAAACAATGAAACAATGGTAGGTAATATATTTGCGATGGCCTCCCCATTGTTCTTTTTTTTTTTTTTTAATTTTTTCAAATTTTCAGTGAAGAAAAAAAAAATATTCAAAAAATTCGAGAATCTGAGTTCCGCGTGATTTCTGTGCATCCGTATATCAATTCAAATAGTAAACAAGCATATACTGAACAATAATTTAAAACCATATTGAACTATATTATATTTATATGGATACGAAGATTATCTTTTGTTTTACATTTGAATATAACTATAAGCAATAAAAATGTTAGTACAATCAATCTTTACTTCTAAATACTTCGTTGTAGATAAAAAAAAATGAATAGGTAAAAAGTATATAAAAAATCTTAAAGAAAACCAATTTAAATGTTAGGAACAGAAAATATTACAATCACTCCATTAGAATATAGTAGTGAGCTTGGATATAGTTATGTTTTTTTTTTTGATTTTTAATTTTATTTTATTTTGTTTTATTTTTGCGTTTTCAGTTTTTAGCGTTGAGAAAACTATTAAATCAGGTGAAACCATCAATATCAGGATAAATCTCCAATCCCGTCCAAATCTTGAAATGGTGTTTCAATATCACTAAATCCTGAAATTGGAGAAGGTGTGATTAACGGTTGATGTGAGTTTGAAATTGGTTTCAATAGTCCGTTTTCCTCTAGAGTGTTCCTTAACTCGTCATCCATCTTTAATGGGACTATATTAGTATTAACGCCCTCTCTTAAATATGATTCCTTTATAGGACTGTTAATAATACTAGAATTTAATTTAGATGGTGATGTATGTTTTTTTGGTGACTTACTGACCATCATTGTCTCTTGCATTTTTGAAGGCCCCGTACAGTTATTCCTATTGTGATGTCTAATCATTATGTCCTCATTATTGAATTTCTTGCCACATACACAGGCAAACTGTTTTTCATGAATTTTCTTATGTCTCACCAAATCATGGTTTCGTACAAAAGCCTTGTTACAACCTTCATATTCACATTTAAAGGGCTTGTCCTCCAGATGTGTTTGTATGTGTGATCGTATATTATATCTTCTTTTAAACAGCTTACCACAGTTAGGAAACAAACATTCAAAATTTTTATCCGGAAGAAGTTTCACATATTGGTCAATATAACCAGGAGGGAGTGTTGTTGGTCTAGAACGAACTTTCAATGGGCTGTAATCAAACTTCGAGAATTGCAATCTCTCTCCGCTACCAAACTGTTCGCCAGCGTTAGATTTTGGTTTCGGTGTCTCAACTGCTATAATATCGTCAAATTCTCTCAGAGTATCTAAAGTGTTTTCCATATTAATGGTATCATTAGGTATTTCCCGTTTTGGAGTATGTGTGTAACTATCATCCAACCTGTTGGATAATTCTGGATAGTTTGGTGGTTTGGCTTTGACCGGAGTATGTTGAAAGGTGTGTTTTTGAGGTAGTATACCAGTTTTACCCACGGTAGCCGGTGTATTTTGGGTAGAACCGTTAATAGTGGGCATTATATCGACTGGTGGCCTCAGTAGCGGATTTTTATGTTTGATACCTGATTCAATTTCGTGTGCCCCTCTGGAATATGATGATATAGACTGATAATCGTCCTGAGCCTGTGGGATTGTGGAAACTGTAGATAAAACAGAGTCTTTCTTTCTATGAGGAGATATCACACTGTTAGGTGAACTATATAACGCTCGAGGGGACGTCAAGTTTTCATATGGATTATATTTCCCATTTGGCTTCAGCAGCTCTGTTGCTGAAAATACTCTGTTGTTATCCTTTTCATGGTATGATTGTGGGGTCTTTTGATTATTATAATCTTTAGTTAAAAGGTCATTGGGGTTTAGGTAATTAAAGTTTATAGAAGACAATGAACCAATCTCATCACAAGGTGTCATGGAAATAGGTGGGGAGACCATATTTTTGTTTGCGTCTTTACTGTTTGGGGGAGGAAATACGTAGCCTCCTGAGTCGGAATTTTTAGTCACTATAATCGCATCGTCCTTTGGTTTTGCGGGACTCCGGAGTTTACTTGGAGAACTGTTTGCACTATTCGACACCAACTGACTGGTGGCTACCTCTTGATTCAGTAAAACTTTTTGTATTTGTTCTTGTTGCATTCGGTTTTCCCGCAGTTGTTCTTCTAATTTCCTATTTACTTCTTTTTGTCTTTCTAAAGCCATACGTAATTCTTCTTGTTGTTTGAGAAGAGCTTGACTGAGGACGACATTCTCCTGAGGTTCTTGGCGACCGTAGCTCTCAATACCCTCAGAAATTTGTGGTGTATTTTTATTTAGACTAGCAATACTAAGTGTCTTGTTGTGATTTCGGAAACCGAATATAGCTGTACCACTGAGCCCCCTTTTATGTGACATAGATGGTTTCTTTGACCGTGAGTTACTAGTCTCATTCCAATTAAAGTACTCATCAGTGACATGATTACTGTTATTATTATCATTATTATTGCTACTATTATTGAAATCCCTAGGTGAAGGCGCCATAGGGATATCTAACTCTTTCAACTCTTCCGTAAGGAGAGCATCTACATCATTATAATTGAAATCGAAAAAATTTTCGAGGAGTTCATTATTGTTCTGTCCTTGATCATTGGGCATATTCATCTTCGATACCTGAGCAATAGCATCCCACTGCTCCTGTAAGGATTCCATTATTAACTTCTTCTCGTTGTCCAGCAGCTATAGGTGTTTTTTCTTTTCCTTTTCCTTTTTTTTCCCTCCTGAAATCAATTAAAATAAATAGCTTCGTTCTTATATTATCTTAAATCTTATTGGGTTGTCTCAATTATTTTGTAACCTTTATCAGACAAATACGCCGTTATAGACTTAATAAGTAGTTTATAATTACAACTTTTCTCTTATTGTAAAGTTCTTATATTATCAGAGAAAAAAAAATAACAAAAACAAAGCAAAAAAAAAAGGATCGACGTTACTAAAAAAGGACAGGTTATACCTTTTAATTTTTTTCCCTTTCTTCTATTTCTGTACCGGGTTTCGTTTGAATTAAAAAAGTAGCAAATTAAAAATAAATCCAAAACAAAGGGTCTAGTTATTCTCCTTGATCTAAGATAAATCCTGAAAAAAAATAATAATAATTTTAGAAAAAAGAGCCCTTTCTCCAAGCCAATTGATCCCGAACCGAATTGAATCACAAACCTTTCTCCTTGATATTCTTCGCAAACGCCTTTCTCACCAAATTATAAGATCATTTCAGTAACTAATATCTGGCAAATTCTCTCCCAATTATGAGATGTCAAAAACAGGTGATCCATTAAAATTTTCAATTATTTTCAAGAAATTTCCCCTTTGGGATAAATGAAAACAAAAAAATTGAAAAATCAACAAAGAAAAAAAAGTCCCTCTTAGTTGAAAAACAGAAATTATGTTACCTGATTCGGTAAAATGTAAACACGATTCCTAATTAGGAAGCCACCGAGCCAAGAAAAAAATTTGCTTGTTTCTTTTTATTTTTTTTTGTATTCGCAATTACGAAATGATTCATGTGTAGTAACTACTGATTAATTACCAATCGGGATGGTCAGGACTTGCCTATCTCTGTTGTACTTGATGCTGGATGCGTAGAACACTGGTGTATTATCGTAGCTGTAAGAAGTCGTGCGGCACGTGTCATTGTTACGTGGTTGATACTCATCAAGGGTAGGTCCTTGGGCTGTTTTAATATTCGCGATGGACATGTGTGCGTACTGTGAGTCCAGCAAGTATCCCTCTGGGTCTTTGATCTGGGTCTCGACTAGTGAATCCTTTATTGCTGCCATTATGGGTTTAACAAATTGTTGTTTCACGGATTTGGTAACGTCTAGTGTGAGATACAGTGCGGATTTCTCCTTTGAAGTGAGAATATTGAGTTTGTCGTCGAACTGTACTAGAAACTGAGACATTGGCGCGATCCTTTGTCTGAGCGAATGGTAAAAGCGATCCCTCTCACTGGTGTCGTCAAAGAGAATATTACGTGACAGTGAAATATGTAACGGGGTAGCAACGCCCAATGGGCTTATATGCAGTGGTTCAAATTCTTGTAAACTGGGGTTGCGTGCCCGATTGACTCTGTTAAACTCTATGATGTTGCGTAGAAGGTTGTTACGCTCTGTTAACGACGGTTTGTACTCTATAAACAGAAATGAGGACCATTTCCCCTTGCTGGCCTGAAAATCCTTAACCTTAAATGGTGACTGAAATCTCATACTCTCCAAATTCTCAGTAAACTTTAATGTGTTGGGTGCTATGCTGTATTGATCTGTAACTGCTTCTGGAACAGGTGGCAACTCATCTATGTCTTCCGTCTCCGTTTCAGATACCAGTTCTAAGTCAGACTCGGAACTGTACTCTTGCAATAAGTCCATACAGTAACTAATAATAATCACTGAATGAGCGTATATGTAGTTTCCACTATAAAGTACATACCAATATAAAATTTCAACCGTTCTCTAAGAAACTGGCCCTTTAAAAAAAAAAGCTGGCAAAAAAAAATCAAAACTTTTCACATGTCGCAACTAAAATTTAAAGGAATAAAAGACAGTTAATTAGCTTTCCATTTGCCATTTGAAGAAGAACACCTAACACCAAAAGAACCAACTGGATATATTAGTTATCAGACTGGAAAGAAAGGAAGTTTTAGGGGAAAAATAATTCATTTTTAGATAAGATTATGCCGTTAAGTTCGATTGAGCCGCATAGCCCATCTAGCAAGAAAAGCCAATACAGGAGACCTAGAAGAAATTCTAGTTTTGGTTCTACTGGGAGAAAACCATCTTTGACACGCAATAGGTCAGCTCAGAGGTTGATACGTACCATTAGTATAGAATCTATTGAGAAGGATTACCACAGTGCCGAGGATGAAGACACAATTAGCAGTGGAAATTTTGCTGTCGAGAGCGATAAAGAAGTCTCAGAGCTGGAGTCTGCTACTGCAAATTTGAGTCTAGGAAGCAGTACATCTCAAACTGGTAGTAACAAGTCCACACAGTCTAATGCCAACCTGAACTCTGGAGTTCTGCAGTTGAACCATGAATCTATAGCCGTGCCATTTGTTAAGGCATCACTTGATATTACTCTACCACAGGACTATTTCAAAAATGATGTTGCAAATATGATACAGAGTCTAAAAATTCCTAGATGGCATGCCAGAGGTTTGGTGGAGTCTCCTTTGAAAAGGGAGTCACTCAAATTGACTAAAATTGCCGGTGCAATGACCAATGCCATCTTTAAAGTTGAGTATCCGTATTTGCCCTCCTTACTGCTGAGGGTATACGGTTCTAATAACGATATGATTATTGATAGAGAGTATGAACTTCAGGTTTTGGCTAGGCTGTCTATACAAAATATTGGACCTTCCTTATATGGTTGTTTCTTGAACGGTAGGTTTGAGCAGTTTTTAGAGAATGCCACTACATTGACTAAAGATGATATAAGAAACTGGAAGACCTCACAAAGAATTGCCAGAAGAATGAAAGAATTACATAGTGGTGTTCCTTTATTGAAGTCAGAAAAGGAAGGTGGTTCTATGGCTTGGAATAAAATAGATCAATGGATCAATGAAATCGAAGAAAATGGTACCGAATGGATATCAAATGATGAAAATGTTGCTGAAACCTTTGGAGCAACAAATTGGGAAAGCTTAAAGAAATCTATTAAGGAATATCGCAAGTGGCTTTTCTCTACTGGGGATAATTCCTTTGTGTTTTGTCATAACGATGCCCAGTATGGTAATCTATTATTTAGTGCACCTGTTGTCCAAACAGAAGAGGAGAAGGCTAAAAATGAGATACTGGGAATGAGTAACGCCAACTCTTCCACTTCTTCTTTGTTTCCTTCTGATTCAAAGGTGTCATTAGCTGAGATTATAAATCCTACAAAACAAGAACAAAGTCAGGATTCTAAGCTTGTCGTTATCGATTTTGAATACGCCGGTGCTAATGTGGCTGCTTTTGATCTTGCCAACCATTTCAGTGAATGGATGTATGACTATAGTAGTAACGAACCACACAAGTGTTACTCTGATAAGTACCCAACGAAAGAACAAATGTTAAATTTTGTGTATTCTTATGTTTCACACTTAAGAGGAAGTGCTAAAATAACAATTGATGAAGAAGTTAGGAGAATATATAACGAGATCATTAGATGGAGAGGAACTGTACAAATATTTTGGAGTTTGTGGGCTCTAATTCAAAGTGGTAAGATTCAGTTCAAGAATGTGCCTTTAGCAGAAGAGGAAGGTATCGCAGGCGAAAAATATATTATCAAGACTGAAGAAGTTTTATCAGACGACCACTATGAAGAATACGATAATAATGATGTGATAGCTGCTCCAGAAGGTGTCAGCATCGATACCTTTGATTACATGGGATATTGTAGTGATAAGATTTCCGTGTTTTGGGGCGATATTCTAAGTTTCGGTTTGATAAATGAGACTGACTTCATTGCAGAAAAAATGAAACAGTTAGATGGTACCTTCTTGTAATTATTAAAATCTGAATTGAATTCAAAATAATGCTTCTACATTGTATTTAACATATATAGCAAAAGTAATTTTGACAAAAAAATATAACCTTGCATAAATCAATAAATCAAAAAACAACAACAAACATCTTTATACAACAATTCTAAAAGTGTTTCAAAAGATTGGACTTAATATATAAGATGGCCTTTCAATTAACTAAGAAGTTTTCACTTATTGATGAAAATTGGTATTGTCACATGATCAAAGTCACCTGGAAAACTAGTGACAAGACCCCAAAAGTGCTAAGATTTAATAACAATAGCTTTGGAGTAAAAGACAACAAAAGAGAGACTAGTAAAGTTATTTAATCCACTTGGCACTGTCATGATATGGATTTTAATCGAGCGCAAAAGAACTTTGATAACTTTGTTGCCAATAATGTGGAACTGAACAGAGATCACGATAGTTCACCGATTAGGTATGGAAGTCAAAATTCAGAGAATGAATTTGAGGGAACACAGGTTCCTGAAATGAACTTCTCTGATGATGAAATCGAGGTTACTCAAGAAAAAACATTTGATATTGAAAGGAAAACAAATGAGACAGCCATTGAAGATGAAGTTGTTGTAACTCAAGAGAGAAGAATCGAGAATTGTACGGCATCGGCAATTATTGATCTTGATGATGACAATAGCATTGACCAAACAACACATGATCAAGATGTGTTCATTAGCACTCAAATACAAAGCAGGCTTGATGATCATGAGAAGGAAACTGATGAAAAAAATGTACTGAAATCTTTTAATTTTGAATACGTATCTGAAAATTCTGAGTCAATTCCTAATTCCAAGATTGTTATTCATAATAGCAAGAAGAAAACTTTTCATCCTCCAAAGAAAATAACCAAACCACAAAAAGATTCAAATAGAAAAGTTACAAGGGCAGAAACTTTGTTAAAATTACTCTCTGGTAAGAATGCGAAAGTTAAATCGATAATCAGCAGGTATCAAAATAAAACCAAAAAATCTACAACACTTGAAAATAACTCTCTCGAAACGCAATCGACCTACACTTCTCAAGAATGGGAGCAGGTAAAGGATATATTAAGAAGCAAGTATACAAACTTGAAGGATGACAGAGATTTTGAAAACGCTATCGATGAGATTTCCTTCGAAATGATCGATAACGGAGATTTATGGTCTACATCACAAGCAGGCACGAAGCGTGATATGTCTCAACCAACCAACAATGGACCTATTGGTTCTTTACAGACTTTATCCCAAGTATTAGATGACCAGATATCCAGCCAGAGTAGCATACAATCGAAAAGTCCCATAGAGAATGGAGAAATCAAAGAAAATAATGATTTAAGCAAGAATATAGTTGAATATGTGGATGATGAAGTAGGAGTTCAAAGAAAAATACCAATTATAGATGACCTTACTCAAGAAACGCAAGAAACTATCATCGCCCCAAATGAATTAGGAGAGTATCAAATAGATTCTAATGATACAAAAAATGCTACTGAAACTAAGCTATTTACTATTTATCAAAGGTCTGATCCGGGAGAAGCACAAATAATAAATTCATTCGACAGCTCTGATGAGTATGACAGTATCGTAACATTCAATAAAAAAAAGTTAAAAGAAGTATATGCGCAACAGCAGATCTCTAAATTGGACAAGGAGAGTAAACCAGCATTTGCTAGACCAAATACTCGGAAAAAGATAGAGAGCATTGTTGATTTATCACAATCTTCATTCAAGGCTGTTAATAGTCTTGTATCTCCATTAAAACCAGATGTAGAAACGTTTAAAGAAAAGCAAGAAGAAAATATTGTATCAACGGAAAGATCTCAACCGATAAAGAAACTGAATCTAAACCAGATTCCCATCTTAGGACATGATACTGCAACAAAGAACGAATGTGTATACCAATTTAAGCTGAAACAAGAGGTATTGAAATCATTGGAGAAGTCTATAAAGAACAATGCTAGAGTTGATATCTGTGACAAAACTGAATTAACGGATACTTCCTCCGATGAGGAGGGAAAAAGTACCTTTATGGCGAATGTTTCAATCAAAGATAATGTTGAATTACTGAGTTCACCGACAAATGAAACAGCCTCCCAATTTGGGAGTCAAAACCTAACTGAACTGCGACAGAAACTTAATATCATTGGTCTCAAACCAGCACGACTTAAATCTCAAATAGTATCAAGTCTTGAGGCAGCTTCACAAATAAAAACTAATGTAGGAACGCAGGAAAAGATGGGAATATCAAGTAAGGATGAGACATATAGACATTTAACCAAACTTGTTGAACACGACAGTGAGCTACTGACCAAGATATACTGTTTTCAACCTATCTCAATGAATGAACTAATATCAAAATTGCTAGAACAGGACTCATTTGTAGATTTCATAGATGAAAGCACTTTCAGAGAGTGGGCTGATATACAAGGTATTTGCATCAGAAGTAATGTCGGAGAATAATATAGATTAGTTAACCACATTGAGGTGCAGGAACATTTAATATTCAGAGAATGTAACATTAATAGAATAGCACTATGTGTGCATTCAGAACAGATTGTTGGATTTTTTAATCATTGCTAACGTTTATTGATATTTTGTTAGCTTAAAAAAATTTGGCTCATCGAATATGATAATTTGACAATACACAAATGGATTTTGGGTACCACTTATGTTATTACATACACAAATAAATATCTAATAGAAGGTTACTGATAATAACCGTAAGGAAGCTATGTGTTAATGTCTTTTAAACTTCTAAAATTAGACCTAGAGACGGTGTATGAATATGTCTTTGAGAGATACACAACGCTGAATTCGAATGCAGATGATATCAGACAGGACTTGGGAATCGAAAATTCTAAAAGCAGAAGTCTGACTGTGGACATTGCTGACGAGCTGAGTATTGACAGTAAATCTAAGGGCTCAAAGGTCGGTAAAAAGAAGAAAGGTAAAACTCAAATATCAAATGATACATTTTACACATTCGAAGTAAACCAGCAATTGACAAGTCTGCATTCAAATGTAGATAATGGTAACTCCACAACAGGTTATGTGTTGTGGTCATTAACACCATTTTTTGTCAAATGGTTGTTGTATAACGACAATTCGTTGCCAATGAGAGACGTAAGGACCGTTGATATTGTCACCACTGATGGTGACATACTTGAGACAGAACAAATCTTTACATTGTTAAATGAAAATTCAAATATACTTGAACTAGGATCAGGTATATCTTCAATTTTGCCCTTGATATGTTGCAACCACGTAGGGAAATACATATGCACCGATCAAAGAGGAATTCTTGGAGGTTTGAAATCCAATCTGATGACTAATTTGAAACAAGTAAACAAACGGGACATTGTATCACGCACTCTTGGTATAGCTACCGGAGAGACAGAAGAAGACGAAGAAGTAGAAAGAAGAAAAGGCAAAACAGTATTAGAGGTACTACCATTGGATTGGGAACTATTTCACAAAAACTCAAAATCCATGGACCCCACCATAAAATCCATGACTGATCCCATTTGCATTATAGCCATGGATGTAATATACAACGAATATCTGATAGATCCGTTCTTAGATACCTTGTCTACCTTATTACACCATTTTAATCACTCTACTACCAGAGCCCTTGTGGGATTTCACCTCCGTTCAGATGATATACTGCAGCAGTTTCTAGAGAAAGCATTGGAAAGAGACCTTGAAGTATACGTTATTCAAGATGAGACATGGTCAAATTCACGATACGATCTGTATTATATAAAACCACTATTATAATTCTTTTATAGTCTAATAAACATATCCCCACATGTCATATACATTAGATCACTATTAACGTCACCTAAAATTCCCGGGGTTTTTTTCTTTCTTGGCGATGAGGCACAAAATTTTATCATTTAAGATAAAAAAAAAAAAAATTCATAAAAAATTTTAGATGAGGGGTCAAATTTACAGATCTTTAAAAGAAAAAAAAAAAAACTATTTTAAGAGTTAATATTATCTAATCCAGGCAACAACCTAGAGATCCGTTACTTAGCATCTATTAACTTTCAGAACAGATAGGTTAAAGAAAGGATTCAAATACTGGAAAGGTATAAAAGAATTTAAGTTCGAAGGAGAAGAAAAAAAAAGAAAGAAAGAAAAAGGATATTTTTTGTGGAAGGCCTTTTATCTTACATTTATCTGAGATAAGAGATTCTGTTACCTTTTTAAGACTTTTAACACATTTTTATTTTCGGCATTGTAAACTAGTTATTATTTGTTTTTTTCCTCTCTGTTAATCACATATATTTTGGCATTTTTTTTTTTATTGTTCTTTCATTTTTGTTGGGTTTTCGTATTAATTAATTAATCAAATTTTAAAGAAGCAGAAATAAAAAGAGCTCTTTAAGATATTTTTTTTTTTTTGGAAGTTATACACAGGTTATCTTTGAATCAAGAAGAAAGAAAATCTATAAGTTTAGAAAGAAATTTTTTTCATTGAAAGAGTAGAAAATCAAACAAAAAAAAAAATCAATAAAATAATTCTTTCAAGTAAATGCAACTAGAATAAGATGGTTTGGGGACAGTTAGAAGTGACGAAGGCTCACGTTGCATATGCATGTGTGGGTGTCTTTTCGTCTATTTTCTCTTTGGTATCCCTGTTTGTGAAAGAGAAGCTGTATATAGGTGAATCTACAGTTGCAGGCATATTTGGTCTTATTGTAGGCCCTGTGTGTCTAGATTGGTTTAATCCGTTAAAATGGGGTAACTCCGATACTATAACACTTGAAATCACCAGAATAGTGTTATGTTTACAGATTTTTGCGGTGGCTGTAGAACTGCCTAGAAAATACATGAAAAAACATTGGTTGTCAGTAACCTTATTACTAGTGCCGGTAATGACAGCTGGCTGGCTAATTATTGGGCTATTCGTGTGGATCGTGATCCCACGTATCAATTTCCCTTCAGCTTTACTTATATCAGCATGTATAACAGCAACTGACCCTATTTTGGCACAATCTGTTGTGTCTGGTAAGTTTGCCAAGAAAGTGCCGGGTCACTTAAGAAATTTATTATCAGCAGAGTCTGGTTGCAATGATGGTATGGCATTTCCGTTCATCTACCTGTCATTATTGTTAGTTCTACATCCTGGAAGAGCTGGCCTCATTATTAAGGATTGGATATGCATTACTCTACTTTATGAATGTTTGTTTGGTTGTCTGTTGGGTGTGGTTATTGGTTATTGTGGTAGACAAGCAATCAAATTTGCAGAGCAGAAAAATATTATTGATCGTGAATCTTTTTTGGCCTTTTATGTTGTTTTGTCGTTCATCTGCGCGGGTTTTGGTTCTATATTGGGTGTGGATGATTTGCTTGTATCATTTTCTGCGGGCGCCGCCTTTGCTTGGGATGGTTGGTTCTCAGAGAAAACAGAAGAATCTAATGTTTCTACAGTCATTGATGTGCTGCTAAACTATGCATACTTTATCTATTTCGGTGCGATCGTTCCTTGGGCTCAATTTAATAATGGTGATATAGGTCTAAATGTTTGGAGATTGATTGTTCTTTCAATTGTAGTCATTTTCTTACGCAGAATACCAGCCGTTTTGGTTCTGAAACCATTGATTCCAGATATTAAATCATGGCGTGAAGCATTATTTGTGGGTCATTTTGGTCCGATTGGTGTTGGTGCTATTTTTGCCGCAATTTTGGCAAGAGGTGAACTTGAGCACGAATTTATGGAAGAACCAACTCCTCTCAATGTTGTACCACCTGAGTCTGAAACAGAGCACTGGCAACTAATAGCTATTATTTGGCCAACCGTTTGTTTTTTCATTATCACCTCTATTATCGTTCATGGGTCTTCTGTGGCTGTCATAACTCTGGGTCGTCATTTGAATACAGTAACTTTGACTAAGACTTTCACTACTCACACTACCAATGGTAATGGTAAGTCATCGTGGATGCAAAGATTGCCTTCCCTGGATAAAACTGGTAGATCGTTTTCGTTACATCGTGTCGATACACAAGCCACAGGTGATACACAAAAGTATGAAGATGATGACGACGTTGATGATTATCCTGATAATGGAAATCCTGACGAATATGCTGGTATTACCACTAGTGGCATACCCGCCAGAGCTGCGGGAGGTATGAGAAGAAGGAGGAAGAAATTGAAGAAGAAGGGTAAGAAACGTGCAAAACAGTTGATGAAACGTACAGAAAAACTGAATCCTATGTTTAAAGGTTTTGATGATGAATTAAATGATTTAGGAAGGGAGAGATTACAACTTGAGAGGGAAGCTGCTGCTGGAACTTTTGCATTGGGTCGTAACAATATCCCAGATGACGTTTCCGAGAAAGCTTCTGCGGTTAACGGCATCGGTGCGAGTCTTAGTGGGTCAGATCAATATGATGAAGAAAAAGGTCACTCAAAGAACTCAGATGATAGTAGTATGCGCTCAGAAAAAGAGAGAAAATATGAAGAAATCAGAAGACAAGAAGAAACTCCTCACATTGCGTATGCTGAAGGTAATAAGTTAATATTTGAAAACAGGCACGGTGAAATTGTTGATGAGGCTAAATTAGGAACTCCTTCTGACGAGGAAGCCCAATCCTCATATGTGGAACCAGTGAAAAGGACTAGGAGTAATCAATCTTCTGCCCCAAGTCTGCGCAGTGTAAGTAGCTTGAAGAGAATCATCACGCCACCATCAATCAAGAAAGTCCACTCCATTATGGATCATAGTCATTCCAAATACACCGCATATAAAATTGATGACATGTTAATTATAGAAGATAAGGAAGGTGAAGTTATAAGAAGGTATAAAATTAATACGCATGACAAAGACAAAGGTGAGCATTCTCGTACGAGAGCTGATAGAAGTTCCAGTGTCGTTAGTAGAGCCCTTTCTGTTGTTGGTTTAAGAAACGGATCGAAATCCTCACTTGCATCTGGTGAAGTAACTGATAATAGCGAAAATCATGGACCAATAACTTTAACGCCTATTCCTAGTCAAATGTATGATCAAACTAGTGGTGGAATACCTGAAGAAGAATGTGAAGAAGGAAATTCCTACTATCAATATTCCGATGATACCGATGATTCTGATGATAATGACTACGATTCAGAGGAAAGAGATGAGGATGATGAGAGTATGGATGATAACGATTATATCGACAATTACTCGGAAACACAATACGAAAGGGACCGTCGTCTAAATGCCTTCGGTGAAATATCAGTTGCTGCTGATGAAGATGATGAAGAAGAACCTATATTATTTTCTCCACAGCCGGAAAATCAAACAAAAAATAAGGTGAAAACAACACTGTCCAGATCACTAGGCCTGAAAAATAGTCATTCACAGAAATAACGACAAGGCAACAATAACAATAACATAATAATTCCGGATAGTCTTCTTAATTTTTCGTTTCACATATATTCATAAATTTAGTACACATTTATCACTAAGTAATGACAACATTCATTAAAGTTATTTTTTTATTAATATATGCCAGTTATATTTCATGAAGATGCTATGTAACTATTTACAGAATTTTTAATATTACAGGTTCTTTTGTTGTGGATTTTTTATATTTGTACTGAATTTCAATACATCATTTGCAAATGCAGCAAATTCTTCAAAAGTGGGGGACTCTTCTCCAATTATATCAATTTGAGTAAAGTGACCACCCCTTGCTCCACCATTAACCTCGGAAAACTGAACCATATATTTGTCTAAGTACTTAAGTCTTAAAATACGATGAACGTTCGAGTTCACAAAATCATATTTTACCTTTATGGTCTCTTGTACGCTATCTGAAATAATTGGTATCTCAATATCAAGGTTTTTGTACAATGACAGTTTCTTGTTTGGTCTGAAATCCAAGTTTGATTTTTCGATGAACTCCGTCACTCCAGCATGTTTTTTCAACCACTCAATATTTTCAGATTCAGATGGTTCTATCAGCGACGCAACGGCGTCCACAGCAAATTTGAAATCGTTGTCAATCGATGGAGTTTGCAAGAGGGTCTGATTTTGATTCATAGAAAAAATCAGATTGAGAGAACTCTTCATTGCAACTTCACGCTCATCAAGTTCGAACCACATCTCCAGTGGTGGAGGCAGTTTGTTGTTTTCTCCTTGTATGGAGGATAAATCCGGAGTAAATTTGAGCTGGGCAAAATAATCATACTGGTCCATAGAATAGGCGTCTGCACTATCATCATACGTTGGTAGGTTTAAAAGGTAGTTTCTTATAGAGGGAATACGTGGTTGAAAGTAGTTCTGTTTCTTGTCTAGTGTCTGTAAAATATCCCCAATCGTGATGCTAAATACAGACCTACTTTCTGAGTCCACAGATACCAATTTAGAATCATTGTTGTTTTTGAAGAGTGAATCGTACAGGTTTTTCAACATTTCCTGGTTAACAAGAGTTGGGACACCCGATGCTGGAGTTGCTGCTGCTGCTGCTGCTGCTGTTGTTGTTGTTGCTGCACCACCCTTCTGTTCAGGACATTGTAATCTGTACCATTGTTTTGTTCTGTTCAGCCAATCAAAGGCTTCCATGTTGGTGTAAGGGTAGTACCTTGGTTCTGCCGAGCTTTGTGGAAGACCAACAGTAAATGTGGACACGGATGTCTGTGGTTCGTATTTGCCCATCCATACCAGCAACAACTTTGCTGTATCGATTCTTTTCCTCCCAAAGGATGATATCGTGTATTGTTCCGGCAACTCAGGGGACTCCTCTATAAACACATCAGCTTCCTTCTGGACCATATCTACTATCTCTCTGATCTCCTCGGTGCCCAGATCAAAATTTTGTGAGTGGTTCTTGATGAGGTCCACTATAGCTACCTGTTCAGTACACACGTTCTGTAATATTCTCCCTAGGGATATTTCGACGTACCTTATCACGTTGAGCGCAGCTCTCACTATAATCTTGTTCT
The DNA here is from genome assembly GCA_030571395.1 of Nakaseomyces sp. UFMG-CM-Y6046. Classification (NCBI taxonomy): domain Eukaryota; kingdom Fungi; phylum Ascomycota; class Saccharomycetes; order Saccharomycetales; family Saccharomycetaceae; genus Nakaseomyces; species Nakaseomyces sp. UFMG-CM-Y6046. The sequence goes on along the minus strand of JAJLXT010000007.1, from coordinate 2,515 downwards.
CCTCGGGGGACACGGCAAGCAGTGCACCTATCCTAGCCAGGTTATGTAGTATCTTACCGTTATCCGTCAACAATAGTAGTGACATATCTCTGGTGCTTATATCAACACTCCTCTCCACGATCAAATCCTCTTCTTCCTTCATATTCTCGTCCACACGACACCCCCAGTACTCACCAAGCACCCTGGTAATTATGGCCTGCTTGGTCTTACCCACCATCCCATTATCATGATACTTCTTACAGTATGCGCGCAGTTGTGTCACAGTGTACGCAGACTGCAACAAAGTGTATAGCTGCTGGTACCGTTGCCTCGACATCTCTGTTTTAGCGGGTCTCTGTGAATTTATCGATTGCACAGCTTGCTCCTGTGATACTGTGCTGGTGAACACCAATAGTCTTTTGCCTCGTTTATCAATTTCCTTCAGGATATCCGACCTCGTCGTGGTGCCAGTGTTGCTACTGGTATTCTTATTGCTATTAGAATATCCCAAATCCACACCTTCCAGTATCGAGAGTTGCGTGTCATTGAACTTGAGATGTTTGTTGCCTTTCTTACCTCTCCCCTTGGGTAAACCCAACACCACGATCTTCTGTTTCCCAGGAACTTTCTTCTTGCCTCTTGTAGAAGTATAGGTAGAATTCAATCGAGTAATACTGAATCTGTATCTAACACCACACCCCAACCGCCTCACACACGCCAGCATTGAGTTATGAGTACCGTAATATATCTTGTTCGTTTTATCAAATTGGTTTGTCTCTCTGTCAAAAATACGCAATTACTTTTACTTATTGCAGTTATATAAAAAAATTTTTTTTTTTTTTTCAAATCAAATTTTTTTTCAAACAGCAATTTTATATATATATATTGATTTGAAGATGATAAAAAAAAAAAAAGAAGAGAGAGACATTTACCATCACCTATCCAGCATGTCTAAACGCGTAGTTACCGATGTCGTTGCGAACTACTACGACATACACAACTGCGAAGTGCGGCAGTTCCTGCAGCCAGACCCGATGGTCGATGAGGACATAGTGAAATCCCGTGTGCATGTGAATTCCAGGGTACACCTCCTCGAAGACGCAGAGACAGAGACAGAGACAGAGACAGATGGAGATGGAACCATTGGCGATCTTGGTTGTTTGTGGACGCGGTGGGAGAAAGAGCAGTTCTTCCACTGTGTCAGACGATACAGCATCCACCGGCTGGACGAGTGGCATGTGCTGCTGCCGGAGAAGACGCGGTACGAGATCCTGGTGTACTATGGCGTGCTGCGTGAGAACCTGCGGTGGGTGCAGCGGACACAACGACGGGGGAACCGGTTGTCGCTGTGGCACGAGCAGCCCGCGGCGTACGAGATGTCTGCGGAGTACGTGCAGCTGGAGGAGGCCATGGCGCGGGAAGTTCTGGACCCCGATGTGCAGGTGCAGGAAGAAGACGCAGGGGAAGACGCAGAGCAATTGGTGGAATACGGGAACTGGTACCGCCGGTGGAAGCCGCTGTACTCGCACACGCGGGTTGCGGAGATCAGCCCCGTGTCGATAGTGCCGCTGGAGTTCAGTGACGCGGCACAGCAGTACGTGCGAATGCTGGTTGGCAGGTACACACGGCAGCTTCTGTGGCACACCTTGCTTCCGAATTTTGAACAGAAGTCCGTTTCGAAACGGAGACTACGGGGCGAAGAAGAACAAGAAGACGGTGCTAAGGAAGGCGAGGTTGTGGTTTACAGTGGAAGCCAGAAGAAGAGGAAGAAGAACAAGAAGCACAAGAAGAAAGATAAGCCCGTGTTCCCACATGTGGTCACGTCGGAGGATGTGTTGCGTGCGGTGGTTTCTATGCGCTGCGTGAACAAGAACCACACAACGCTCGGGGAATGCGTGCAGAACACGTTTGCGAAGTACGATATCCACCACGACAACGGGAAGATGTTTCAGAACAAAGAGACCGCGAGACAGGCGGTGATCCCGCGGCTGCTCGAGTACGACGCCGTACAGAGACAGTACACGGGAACACTGCAGCACACCAACTCAAATGTGGTGGTGAATATGCTGGATGACCGGGAACGCATGTACTACAGGCGCGTGTATGCAGGAATGGTGAACACCCCAACCGCGGAAGAAGATCTGACACGGATGACAGACGACATGGTTTTTGTGGAGTATAACACCGACAGGGACACGCTGCTGGCGAACACTATGCTGGACAACCCCCTGGACGTCCAGTTACACGCGGAGTACACAGCTTGGTGCGACGAGAGAGATCTCACACAATCCCGAGAACACGAGAACACATTGTTACGCCACATTGCCAGGATACACACACAGAAACTAAGGAAGAAGCAAGAAAAACCCGTAGAGACACAGCCGCTACCCCAATTCTCAACGACACTCCAGTTACCACCATCAACGGTAAAATGGTTTCAAACCACGAGCATTTGAACAACAACAATGCTCCGATATTTGTTTTTTTTTGTGGAATTCCGGTTTTTGACCCACATAATTCCGATTATTTCTCAGTT